>DXKC01000407.1:0-14257 GCA_031170775.1 Cymbopogon citratus
GAGATATTGGTTGGAGCATCACAGCATCAGCAGTGATCAAGCATCTATGTAGAAAATGTAGATTGAGAAGGACCAACATGTTAGCTATTCACTTCCTTTTTTTTGTACTTGAAACCTCAAAAGGCTGATGCAAAACTTCACAGGCCATGACCTCAAAGCGGGCATCCTACAGTCGCCCAAAGCTAGCTACAGATGATCACTAACCTGGTTGTGGCAAAACTCCAGCATCGAACTTAACAGCCCCATCTATGTACTATACCTGAACCTATTTATGGAAATTCAGCAGTTATGCCAATCCTACGGTCCTACCCTAAGCTTACTAGCAAGATTCTTTTAACCTATGAAGATCCAGCATATATATGATATAACCATCTTCCATAGTTCCATAGCCTTCGAAGTTTCTTATTAGCTCTTCATTTCTGGATATGGTGTTTAAGAAACTAAGCTATCATGTTTCCTCAGTTAAGAAATTACAGAACACATGACACAGTGCTATGCGCCAAATATATGTTTTTTGGACACCTACTAGAGCTGGCAGCATGAACACAACAGAACCACAATAGCACTTATGAAGTCAAATGTAGTACAGTTAATCGAGAAAGAGGATCGGTAAATCTGCAGACCACCTTAGCCCAGTTTGGATTGAACAAATGGAGTTCAATCCAGAAACAAAAGGATACTGGACCTTGTCATGCTGCTGTGTGCTTTAGCAAGAGCTAAAATACAAGTGTATCCCATGCAAAATTGATAGGTCATATTCAGAAAAATATATTTCTAAATGAAGAGTTTATTTCGTTTTCAGGAATTAGCAACGTCTGTTCATATGTGTGTTACAAGGAAAAGACCTATCGGAATCATAAATGAAGTGAGCGGGGTCATTCGACCATCAAGGTAAATGTCTCCTTATCTTTCACTAGCTACCAGAGTACAGATGTAGATCCCAACCTCCCGTTCTATCTCAAACCTAAGTGCTTGACGAAATTTAGCAGATAAGTTACTCAAATGCACATGAATCTGATGGTCTGTTATTAGTCAACAGTTAGGACACTTAGATCCCCTTATATTTCAGGACGGAGGGAGTAATTTATTAATATATATATTGACTTTATATCCCATCCTGTCAGGATGACACTCCTCCTAGGAGCACCTGGTTCAGGGAAGACAACTCTCCTAAAAGCATTGGCAGGAAAATTGGATTCTTCTTTGAAGGTAGACTGAGCTACCTACATACCACCGAAAGTATTTGTCAACGAGAAAAGGCAAAAACGTAGCATTAACTAACATAAATATATATTTCCTAAATGGCCAATGATTGTTAACAGTTCAAAGGAAAAGTCATGTACAATGGAGAAGAAATGAATTACTCAACGCCACAGTACCTGCGTTCTTATGTTAGTCAGTATGATCTTCACCATGCTGAGATGACAGTAAGAGAGACGATCAACTTCTCTTCCAAGATGCTTGGAACCAATAATGTATTTGGTAAGACATACTCTTGCATATAGTGAGCTATTCAATTTGAAGATCACTGGATGTGCTGAAATTTATAACAAGGCAAACACGTTAACTCAAGAAGGAAGTATCTGCATAATACTCAAGATAAAATCAATTTTTCCATGGCATCTATGCTGACACAAATTTCCTTTTTATATGGAATCAAACTCAGAGATGCTAGGAGAAGCAATAAGAAGAAAAAAGGGTGTCATCAATGAAGTGGACCAAGATCTTGATTCATTCATTAAGGTAGTTCTTCTGTACTACTTTGTTTTTGCAAGATCGAATTATGTTTTGTTTAGTTACTCATAGCTCTTCTCTCAGGCCACCACCTTTGGAGAAGGAAGCAACCTCACAACAAACTATATTATCAAGGTAAATTAAACTTGTTTGATTTGTTGTATATATCTTGATAATATAATAGTAACAGCTGCTTATATGCAGATACTTGGCCTGTCTGAGTGTGCTGATACCCTAATTGGAGACGAGATGAGAAGAGGAATATCTGGAGGGCAAAAGAAAAGAGCCACAGTTGGTAAGCATTCCTGTCAATCTGAAACAAAGTCACATCAACTGACATTCCACTACCTCAAGAATGCAAAATGTTCTTCATGACAACAAAGAATGACTAGCTCTAAAATAGAATTCTTATAACTGTCAAATCAGATGGAAGTAACTAACCAGAATATTAGAATAAGGAACAGAGTAAGGAAAGATACTTACTGGAACCTAAGTCCTAAGTTGGCATACGTTGAAGTGATGTTGTTTAATGCAGGGGAGATGCTAGTTGGTCTAGCAAGATGCTTCTTTATGGATGATATATCAACAGGTCTAGATAGCTCCACAACATTTGAGATCATGAAGTTTCTCCAACAGATGGCCCATTTGATGGATCTCACAATGGTTATTTCCTTGCTGCAACCACCTCCTGAGACATTGGAATTATTTGACGACATTATACTTTTATGTGAGGGGCAAATTGTGTATCATGGTCCTCGAGAAAATGCTACAGACTTCTTTGAAACTATGGGATTCAAATGCCCTGACAGAAAGAATGTAGCCGATTTCCTTCAAGAGGTAAGCAACCATCAGATGAGCCTAACTGCCTAAAAGGAATAGCTAAACATAACAGTGATGCCAACTGATAAAAAATGTATAGAGTTCAAGGATAACTTTCGAGTTTTCCTTTTTGGTGTTTGAGGGTAACTTTGGGATAACTAATACATCAGATGCACAAAATAAAGCAGGCAATAGATGACATACAATTCTGTGCAGGAGTGTAAAATGTCACTATTCTGCAATACACATGCTTTTGCAAAATAATGTAACAAGTTTTCTCCAATTGGCCACTGACCAGGTAACCTCTAAGATGGACCAAAAGCAATACTGGGCTGCTGATCAAAATAAGTATCAGTACCATACAATTGAAAAATTTGCAGAATCCTTCCGCACGTCCTATCTCCCTCTTCTAGTAGAAGACAAACTGTGCAGTTCAAACAATACTGGGAAGAATAAGGTGGTAAAAGTGAATTCAGGCCGCCGAATATCCAGATGGAATATTTTCAAAGCATGCTTTTCAAGGGAAGTACTGCTGCTGAAAAGAAACTCTCCGGTCCATATATTCAAGACCATTCAGATAACCGTTATGGCTTTGGTGATCTCAACACTTTTCCTGAGAACAAAAATGAGTCACAATTCTGTACTTGATGCCAATAAGTACATGGGAGCACTTTTTATGGCTGTCGTCATAGTAAACTTCAATGGAATGACTGAAATTGCAATGACAATAAAGCGGCTTCCCACCTTCTACAAGCAAAGAGAGTTACTAGCATTGCCAGGATGGGCACTCCTTTGTTCAGTTTACCTTATTAGCATCCCAATATCGCTTGTTGAGACAGGCCTTTGGACAGGCTTAACCTACTATGTGGTTGGATATGCACCTTCCCCTATCAGGTACTCATCTCTTGGGACTTATACGCTGAATGACCTCTGTTGCTTCAATAGGTGAAAGTAAGAAAAAGATTTCCATTGATTTATGGCAGGTTCATCCAGCACTTTCTGGTACTCTTTGCCATGCATCAAATGTCAATGGGCCTGTATCGCTTCTTAGCGGCCATAGGAAGGACGCAAGTGATGGCCAACATGCTAGGAACTGCAGCTCTTATTGCAATCTACATACTTGGAGGATTCGTCATATCAAAAGGTTAGATGAATTTAGCTTAGAATAAACCATGAAACATAAGTACATGGCATACACTCTGTAATCAAAGTTGTGTGGTCACTAACCCATTCTGCACACTGAAACAGATGATCTCCAACCATGGTTGCGCTGGGGATATTGGACATCCCCATTCACCTATGCACAGAATGCGATCGCCCTCAATGAGTTCCATGACAAAAGATGGGCTACGGTAACACTAATTCCAGCACTTGGGAGTGAGAGCTTATGGTAGTATATCCTTTTTCAAATTAATTACACTAAGGTTCTTGATCTTTTGTTACTGATAGGAATTTTATTACAACGATGCAAACACTGTTGGGGAAGCTATCCTCAAGGTCAGAGGTCTGCTCACGAGTGGCACTGGTACTGGATTTGTGTCACCATTTTGTTTGGATACTCGCTGGTCTTCAACATCTTCAGCATATTTGCATTGGAGTTCATGAATTGTATGTATACCAATCTATCACAAACCTCGTAAATATTGCTTTTAAATGAAAATATTAATTATCTGACATGCTTACTACTTTCAGCTCCACACAAACATCAAGTTAACATCAAGACAACAAAAGTGAATTCTGTGTACCACAAGCAGATGGCTGAAAATGGCAGTTCATCAAATGATCAAGTTATCCTCCCATTTCGACCACTCTCCCTTGTCTTTGATCATATCCACTACTTTGTTGACATGCCTAAGGTAAAATCTTGATCACTCATTAAAATCTTAACCGGTAGCTTCATCACATACTGAAGAAAAGAATACAAATATCCCACCAGGAGATCACAAAAAATGGAGTAACAGAGAAAAAGCTTCAGCTGCTGCAAGATGTCAGTGGCGCTTTTAGGCCAGGAGTACTAACAGCTCTGATGGGAATAACTGGCGCTGGCAAGACAACATTGCTCGATGTATTAGCTGGAAGGAAAACTGGGGGATATATCGAAGGGACTATTAAGATAGCAGGCTACCCTAAGAAGCAGGAGACATTCTCAAGGATCGCAGGTTATTGTGAGCAGAGTGACATTCACTCTCCTAATCTCACAGTTTATGAATCACTGAAATTTTCTGCATGGCTTCGTCTGCCTTCAAATGTTAAACCTCATCAAAGAGATGTATGTGTTTCAACCTCACCCCCACTTTCTCGCTAGAGTCTGGAACCTAGTTCCTGACACAGATTTCTTTTCAAATGCATTTCAGATGTTCATTGAAGAAGTCATGAGCCTTGTTGAGCTCACTGACTTGAAGAATGCCATGGTAGGCATCCCAGGAGCAACTGGCCTATCAGCGGAGCAGCGGAAAAGACTAACAATCGCTGTGGAGCTGGTGGCCAGTCCCTCCATTATATTCATGGATGAGCCAACCACTGGCTTGGATGCTCGTGCTGCAGCAATTGTCATGAGAACAGTACGAAAAACAGTAGACACTGGACGAACTGTTGTCTGCACAATTCATCAGCCAAGCATCGAGATATTTGAATCTTTTGATGAGGTATGAACAAGTTCAGATGGTATAGCTGTATAGTATAGGTAGACAAAAATATAGCCACAAGAAGCAATTGAGAAACATGATTAGTCCAGTGTTGGATTGGTGTCAAGGTAATTACACAACTAAACAAACATGATTCTTGAAAAACTTATACAGCAAACAAATTGGACAACTGTACAGAATTATGCACAAAGTTGTAAAATGCAGTTGTAACCTAAAGTAGAAAACGATCATAGAACTACATGATAAACTAGTATTTCTTTTATACAAGTAGGCATAGGCACTACAAAATGACCATTCTTGAGTTTCAAATTCAATTTGGCCAATTGCAGCTTCTGCTTATGAAAAGAGGTGGTCAGCTCATATACAGTGGTTCACTAGGTCCACTCTCTAGCAACATGATAAAGTATTTCGAGGTAACATTGCCTGACATGGACGTTTATATTTGTAAGATGCAGAGAGAAGAAAATAATGAATTACTTTTTAACAGGCCATTCCAGGTGTTCCTAAAATAAACAAGGGCCAAAACCCAGCAGCATGGATGTTAGACATCAGTTCACACATAACAGAATATGAAATTGGAGTGGACAATGCACAAATTTATCGCAACTCCTCACTGTACAGGTACACCCAGTAGTACAGTCATAAAGCTGCAAATAACTTTATTTTAGCTGGTACAAATAATAAGGTCGAAGTCAATCTAATGTAATTCTTGGCGGCACATGCAGGGAGAACAGGCTTCTAATTGACGAATTGGGACAACCAGAACCAAACACAGATGATCTGCATTTTCCTCCGGGTTACTGGCAGAACTTTACGACAATGTGCAGCATGTTTGTGGAAGCAAAGTTGTGCATACTGGAAAAACTCAGAACACAATGTTGTCCGGTTCATAAACACTTTTGCTGTTTCAATCATGTTTGGAATTGTATTCTGGAAAATTGGCTCAAGCATGTAAGCAGATTATTATTATCTTTCATGAATATTAAATTATATTTTATGCCCCCAATCAAGATCTAACACAGATTTCGTGTGCAACAGCAAGGATGAGCAAGATGTATTCAACATACTTGGAATCGTATATGGATCAGCACTGTTCCTGGGTTTCATGAATTGCAGCATCTTACAGCCAGTGGTGGGAATGGAGAGAGTTGTGCTCTATCGTGAAAAGGCGGCAGGCATGTACTCCACCATGGCATATGCTATCGCTCAGGTACAGCACACATCAACAATCAACCTGTCCTAGGAAAATCCAGTTGTTCTGATCGCAACAGCAGGCTTGGCACAGATTATGAACTGAAGGTTTACGTGTTGCAGGTGTCGGTGGAATTACCTTACATGTTGGTGCAGGTGCTGATCTTCTCATTGATCGTGTACCCGATGATCGGGTTCCAGCTGACGGCGGGCAAATTCTTCTGGTTCTTCCTATACCTGGTGATGAGCTTCATGTACTACACTCTGTATGGGATGATGACGGTGGCCCTGACCCCCAACATCGAGATCGCCATGGGGCTGTCGTTCCTCATCTTCATCTTTTGGAACGTCTTCTCTGGCTTCATCATCGCGAGAGAGGTACAACACCCCACATCTGAATCGGTTGATGGATTGAATCCATTAGCAAGCTGATGAAATCACCAAATCTGACCAAATCAAACCAAACAAATCCATGTACCTGATGAGTGGAGTAAAATTGCTGCAGATGATGCCTCTGTGGTGGCGGTGGGTGTACTGGGCCGACCCGGCAGCATGGACGGTTTATGGGCTGATGTTCTCACAGCTCGCAGACCGGATGGAGAAGATCCTGGTGCCGGGGCTCGGGGAGCAGACGGTGCGTGACTTCCTGGAGGGGTACCTGGGCCTGCAGGATCGCTATTTTGAGCTGGTGACCTGCCTCCATCTCGCCATCATTGGCCTCTTCGCCTTCCTCTTCTTCCTCGCCATCAAGCACCTCAACTTCCAGCGCAGGTAGGAAGCCTCACAGGCTCGCAGCACCACCAACCGCTGTTGCCGGCCAATTTTCCATATGATGGCTGCAAGTAATACACGACTAGGGTCAGACAGTAACCACTTCCTAACAAAACAGTGAAAAGGCTGGGAAGCAAGGGGCGACCCCCCCTCCTGCTGCAAAAGTGTGCATAGATTACTCGTACAGATAAATGAATTAGTAGTGAGTAGTTAACTATCTTTATCATGTGAAGGAATACAAGTAGATTTACGGGGAGTGCAAACAGTGTACATTCAGAAAATGGAAATGTGTTGTTTCTCATTGTTTCAGTTTCTGAATCTTGGGAGATAGATGGAATGGAACTGCTGCAATCCTCAGTTCTGTGTGATGTTTATATGAGCAAGACATGCCATACTGATGCTCGATTTCCTCAGATTTCCCTGGCTGTATTATGTGATTGGTAGCGATCACGGTAGCAGGACCTTAGCGTCAGCGCTCTTTCTAGAGAAAAAAAGAAAAAAAAGAAAAACACATCAGGTTTAGATTCAGGCTAAATTCTCTGAGTCTGTTCACTCAAAAAACTGTTTCTGGAACCTTGATAAAATGAATTGGAGGGGGAAAAGCACCCAGCCACCAATACTTTGCCTTTTGCTATTCAACATTACAACTATGTATGATTGACTCAAAGTTATCTGAATAGCTTTTAACATCGAATTGCAACAAAGCAATTCAGTAGCTGCTATCGAGCCTTAAACTTATTTCATCCAACAAGTATTTGAATATAATTCTTGAGATAATAACCTGTGGTTATTTCAATGCTTCAATTTAAGGGAGATTTTATAACAACTTTATTGGAAAAAAATACATGCATAAATAAGTACATAATAACAAAATGGTAAGGTTCAGAGGCAGCCTAGACCTTACTCCTTCTGTCCCAAAAAGAATAACGGTTTTGACTTTCGCTCATCATGTTTGACCATTTGTCTTATTTAAAAATTCTATATAAATATCATATATTTTGATATGTCTTATTTTTATCATTAGAGATATTTTAATAAAGATTTATTTATTTTGTAATTTATATAAACTTTTTAAATAAGACAAACGGTCAAATACGATGCGTGAAAGTCGAAAACGTCTTTCTGAACCTCGACATGTCTTACAACCAGTTCAGAACATTAAAGAAGTAATTATAAACATCACAACAAATGTCCAGACTTTGGGAAAACTAGATATAGAAGAAGACTCTCCTATAACTTTGAAAATAAGGAGCTGCCAAGCTTTCAACCCGGCTCATATGGAAGAGTCCCGAAGCTCACTACTCTGAGCCTCTGACCAGTCACACCGCGAGAAGCTTGGCACAGAAACGTCATAGATGACCATTAACATCAAATCATCCTGAAAATAACTCATCCACTCGACACTACTTGCTCGTCCTGTTGTGTTGTCCAAGCGCTCTATCATTATAGGGGAATTTCGACAAATAGCTAGCGTGCGCATCGGTACCATAATGGAGGACTTGCCGAAGTCGCCGTGGGTGAAGTTGACGGTGGCGGCGGCAAATCGACGGGGCGCGGCGGCAGGGAGGCACTCAAGACTTGCCCGGCGTCGCCTGCGAAGCGGTCGACGGGAGGAGGGAGCGCGCGGCGCGCGCCATCGTCGCCTGTGGGTGCTCCGCGCACAGCGCGGAGAGAAGACGGCGGATGGCTTGGAGTGAGGAGAGAGGATGGCGACGATGCGGAGGGTTGGCGAGGCGGATGTGGCGGCGGCCGCGATTGGGTACGCGAACAGCTAGCGCAGCCGCCAGGATTGGGTATGCCATTGCCATGGGCGGAGGACGGAGGTCCAACGGTGGCGGCGTGAGGTGAGTGTGCGGGGAAGAAAAGAAAATGGGTCCACGTGTCGTACTGTCATCTCACTCGCCAACGTCCTCCAACGGTCGAACCAGAGACAAACGTTACCAAACATTTCAAGCCCGTGTTTAGATACCATCTAAATTTCAACTGTCATATCAATTTTTAACCGTTTGTATAGAGTATTAAATATAGATAAAAAATAACTAATTGTACAGTTTAGTTGAAAATCATGAGATAAATTTTTTGAACCTAGTTGGTACACGATTGGACAATATTTGCCAAATAAAACGAAAATAATACTATTCATCATATTGAAACTTTTTGCAATCTAAACGAGGTCCAAATTCTAATATTTTTTAATCTCTCTCCATCACATCAAAGACATATGCATAGAACAGTAAATATAGTGGCGGAGCCAGAATGTTTTCTGAGCCCGAACAAATGTCAATGAACAAAAATATTTAGCTAACAAATTATAACATTTTTCTTGGATATATGAATAGTTTCTTTTGATGTTTGGTTGAGGAGCCTGGACAACTGCCTAGGGTGGCCGGGAGCTGGCTCCGCCAGCGAGTAAATGTAGGTTAAAAAATAACTAATTGCAAAGTTTACCTGTAAATCATGAGATGAATTTTTTGAACCTAATTAGACTATGATCGGACACTAATTGCCAAATACAAACAAAGATGCTATAGTGTCAAAAAATTGCAATCTAAGCAAGGCCTTGGTTACACAAGTTTATTCTACTTTTGTAAGACCAGACGGTCTTACATTTCAGTTTGGTTGAGACTTTAGAGTAAGAAAACTCATGTGTTTGTGTTTCGTTGTAGGGATAAGAACAAATAGCATGGATGATAAAATTCGGTACATTTGCCACTGTTTGTGGGTTTATAGAAACCAGCCTACTGTGAAAACTACAGAAACTCTAATTAAGACCACATGACTCTAATCTGAGGTAAAGGTGGGTGGAGGTTTAAGTGCTAAAACAACCATCGAATGAGTGGGGAGTTTAAGTGATAAAATAATCCACATTTACCTGTAGCCATCGGATTAGAATACTATAGTTTATAGTTTTCATACCTTTCTGGTTTCTATAGCATACGCTCCTCACCTCTCGCATGCTTTGGAGCTTGTAGGGCGGGGGAGTTGGGTTGGGGGGGCATTTATGAGGACATGACCACCATGGATATGATCATGTTTGGAGATGCTGTACAAGGAGATCAGCAAAGGTGTCCTAACCAAGAAGGAGGCATGAAGCTCATTCGGTTCGAGTCACCAATGTGGAGGCCCAAATCAATTTCGAGTCCACCTCAGAATTCAGGAGCATCTATGAGTAAAATTGGTCTTCTGAGCTCATACGAACTCCGTTTTCAACGTTCCACATATCGTTGGAAAGATAACTTGATAAGTTATCCAACAAAACTGGTCTCATAAAAAAATACCTTCCGAGTCAACGGGAATCGTCGAAACAAGTTAGCGTCCAGAATCTGCCAGGGTGCTGCGACACTGTATTTTGGTCCTTTGGGGCGTGTATCGTGTTTTGGCCCGTTAGGTGTCATGACCAGTAGGGGTGACACCCCAGACCTTATAATTAGCCGCCACCACTCTCATTAGGGTTGGGTTTTGTTTAGTTCTTGATTTTCTTGTGGAAACAGACATTGCTGTTGCAACTGTTAATCGCGTAGATTCGTTTGCAATCCAGTCAGGCCCCCTGTTCTTGATCTTATTAGCACATTGGCGCGTAGCTTATTCCAATAAGACTTGAGCTCCTCTTTATATTGATAAGCTTCATATATATTTGCAATTTCAGATTGCATTTTCCTGTTCTTGCCGGTGTTCTCGATTCGCTTGTAGGAAAGCCTTCTCGGCGAGGTCAATCGTATGCGCGTGGTCGATAACCAACGGAGCGATGGTGTAACGGTTGCGGGGGTCCGAATCAATCTTGGTTTGAAGCCTAAAATCGTGAACGTCGAGTCTCTACCAATGGACTTATCATACCTATCGGAAGATCGGGCCTCGTTGAAAGGTCCTAAATGGCTAGAGGGGGTGAATACCCTATAAAAATTCTTGCAAATCACTAAAACAACTTGTTAGTACTTAAGGAGGCGAAGCTTTTCTAGCACTAGCTTGACTAAGCTATGCGAGCCACCTACACAATTCTAGCAAGAGGCTAAAGTCTCTAAGCACAACAACAAGGCTAGGTCGCTATCTTACTTCTAATGAGTAAGAACACTACCACTAGAGCTAAGCTACACAACTAGCACTACACAAAGTAAGGTAAGAGAGGGATAGGAATGTTATATCGCCCGTGTAGAGGAGATGAACCGATCAATCAATCATACAAAAGAGAGATAGAATCCTCGGCAATTAAAGATGACACAATGATTTTTTACCGAGGTTCACTTGCTTTCTGGCAAGCTAGTCCACATTGTGCCAATGCACCCATTTGAAGATGTGCCCGCTAAATGGCTTCTCTTAGCCAATCCTGCTACTGGGGCGACACTATCAATACAAGATGGGGATCCTCCAAGCCACGAGCAATCTACTAGATTAGTCAATTGCGATCTCCCGTGGGGAAGGCTCAAAAACCCCTCTCAAATCACCGGTGTGGCCTCGAACAATCACCAAGTCGAGCTCAAACCACTGCCGCTGCTCCAAGCCATCTAGGGTGACAGGAATCACCCAAGAGTAACAAAAACTCCACAGCAACCACGAAGAACATGTGCCTTTAGATGCAAACTCTAAGCAAATACACTTGAATCTCACTCATCTCACTTTGAATGCTCAATCAAGTCAAGATATGAGTGGGGAAGAGTCTCTCTAGCACAAAGGTATAAACAAGATGTAAGAATGGCCAAGAGAGAGCTCCCTAAGCCAGCCAACTCCTATTTATAAGCCACACCCCCCGAAACCAACCGTTATCACACAAAACGGTTCAAAATCGGGGCGCCGGACGCTCCGTCGCTCCTCGCCGGACGCGTCTGGCGCGTTCAAAAACACGCAGGCCAGCAACCTCAACCAATGGCTCCAACAGAGAAGCGTCGGACACGTCAGACGGCAGACCGCCGGACGCGTCCGGTGCGTTCAACTTCAAAAACGAGCGTCGCCAGGTCAGTGACCGTTGGAGCGTCCGGCGAGCGTCCGACACTCAACCCCGGACGCGTCCGATGGTCGAGCTCCAAGGAACCCTAAGTCTCTGTTGAGCGTCCGACGCTGCTCCAGACTTGGCCGAGACGCGGCATGGAAACCTTCGGACGCCCTCGACGTTTTGGAGTGTCCGACCAACAGTGTCGGACGTGTCCAGCGCTACCTCCACCAGCGCCTGTCCACTGCACAACTGGCCGGACGCTCGGCCAGCGTCCGATGCTCGACCCCGGAGCGTCCGGCGAGTGTAAAACAGTAGGGACTCATCGGAAACCGCCTCCTTCTCAAAAGTGCCAACACCTCAAATGTACACCTCTTCATGCAAGTGTGTGTTAGCATTTCGCGAACATTTTTGAAGGCTCAAGTTAGTGCTCGAGATCACAAATGCACATGCAATAAATTTATATCTAGAGGCACTTAGACATCATGGTAAACCGTGACTTACCCTCTTGATAGTACGGCTACCAATCCTAAATGTGATCACACTCTCTATGGTGTCTCAATCACCAAACCGAAAAGACCCTATCAAGTTATACCTTTGCCTTGATCTTCACAGGCTCTTTTCTTCTCTTTGGAGCTTGATCAATCAACATGTCCACCATGTCCATCTATGATCTTGTGGTCATCTCATGCCACCTAGCTCCATCATCACATGTTGCTAATCTTTTCTACATATACTTAGTGGAATCATTAGTAACTTGGTGTGTCACCAAATACCCAAAACCAAACAAGAGCTTTCACTCGTCTACATCAGGCACGACCGCGTCTGCCACTGGGGGAGAAGGAAGAACAACACTGGAGAAGAGGAATTAAATAAGAGCGTTTTCGATGAATAAAGAGGAATGGTGCAAATGGATGGATCGAGAAGGCGAAGACACCATTAAAGTGGGATGCCTTTGCCTATCTTTTTTCGAGGACAATTTAGTGGCCCCCAATTTAACCGAGGTGTTGAGGTCTGACAATGACTAACGGTTCTAAGGTAGTGTGTGGATTTCAATCGTTGTCGCATGTAGAGTCATGATGCGGAGTAGAACAGTTCTATTTAAACCTAATAAGTAACGTACCATGTAAGTTTAGGGGTCTAGATAACACACCGAACAAGTTTTAGAACCTAGAGATAAAGTTCAAAAGTTTAGGATCTCAGTAACACACAAAGACAAGTTTGAGAACTAAAAATATATTTCAAAAGTTTAGGGAGGTCTTCCCATTCTGCTTAGTGATAGAATACAAAAGACAAGAACAATATTTTTCTAAAATCTAAAAAATAAAAAATTATCTCTCTTTCTATAAGATTTAATAAAAAAGAAAATCTTTTAGTATAATTACTATGCTTATTGTGTGACTTGTTATTGTTTTCTTTAGGGTCAAAAATTGATATTTCTTTTGGTCTCAACCCTGTCGGTAACGATAGAAAACTAATAATAAGAGCAACTCCAACAGGTCAAATGAGGTTGTCATGCTTAAAAATTGGTAAAACAAGAAAATTTGCGCTCCAACAGTTTGCCAAATGAGGTTGTCATCTTTACTAACCTACCTATTGGTTCGTATTGACAAGACACGTGTGACGATATATACTCAAGGACAAGCCTAGACCACAAATCTGTTTCTAGTTATATATCTCCATCTACGGACATTTGCTCTCTCTCTCAAGGTACGCACGCACACATAGTACAGACACCAATGCATGCAGATGATTAACATATAGTACTCTTTAATTCTCAAAATAAGTGTTGCTTTGGTTTTCGTGTCGCAAGTTTGAACATACGTGCAACATTTGTATCTCCAAATAAATTTATCAAAAAAACTAGATTCAAAAATCTTTCCAATAATACTGACTATGGCCATTATTTTCTTCAAGGATCTGCACGCTTGTGCTATCAGAAGCAAAAAGTTATCAGTTGGTATCGGTTGGACACGGTGACACGGAGAGGGGTTTCTCTGATTCTCTCCACTCGCCGGGGAGGAGCCTGCAAGTGGAGGCTGTAGTTGTCTCTTGCTTGCAATGCAGCATGGTGCTCGCTGAACGATGATGGTTGATGGCCTGATTGCCAGGACAGCCAGCGCCGTTTGTTGTGGTACGCTCTCCTGCTGCCTGGCCCATCCCGGCTTCCAGTGTG
>DXKC01000408.1:0-23718 GCA_031170775.1 Cymbopogon citratus
AGGTGGGTCCCACCCAGGTCGACCGACCTAGGGGGTGGTCGACTGACCTGGCCATGTGCCAGGTGGGTTCCCCACTTCGCTCTGGTGTCTTCTGGTGTCTTCTAGATCCTCCTAGTGCCACTTTTTGGATTATTTGCTGAAGTAGTCGTGCCATGGTTGGATTCTTCCCTCGGTCAGCTGCTGGATACACCCCTATAGAGTTTAGATACTATGGATCTTTGATCTTCTAATAGTTGGGTCCCTGATCTTGTGGATAATGATGGTTCTAGAGCTTTCTAGAGTCCTCCGAGTTGTAATCGTCGAGGACTTTCTCTTCGGAACCCTGAATATGACAAATGATAGGTCCGTCTCGATCGTCTCGATGAGCTCTTTGCAATGGTATGCTTAGATTCATCACTTGAGATACTTTTATGTGTGAAATATTGGATATCCTGTAAAACAAGTGAGGGCACACAACTCGTGGAACTTCGTTAGAATAAAACCCTATTACTACATTCTTTGTTTCCTTTTAAGCAGTCACATGCATAAGTTGATAGTTTATAAATGGGGGTTAATTATCGTCAACAGTGGCATTAGAAATGTCAACAGCTAATGAACACCAGAGGATCAAAAAACATGGTACGCATCCTACCACCTGTCAGGCACAGCTCAACAATGGTAGATAAGACTCGCAGGACAATGACGTGTCAGACTGGACGTACTTCGCACGTTGCGTCAACGAGCGATTCGGCCCACCAATGAGGCAGAACACCCTTGGCGAACTGGCATCACTAAGGAAGACAGGCATGGTCGACATGTACACCAAGAACTTCCTGGCGCATGTGGCCATGGCAGGTTCACTGGACGAGCAGCAGCAAGTCAACATCTACATAGCCGGGCTGATGGAACCGCTGAAAACAGAGGTCGAGCTACAAAACCCATAGGACATGGAGGCGGCCATGTTGCTCGCACGGGCATATTAGCACCGAATGGAGGTTCTTGCCGAGCCAACAAGGTATCCCTTCTAAAGGGGCATGTCCCACCGCTGAAAGCCCTACCAGCGGCGACCACCACATCAGCTCCACCGTCGACAACGCCAGGTACACAGATGACGCCCCCCCATCCATTCAAATGACTCACCCCTGATGAGATGGCAGAAATACAATGTGTGGGTCTCTGTTTCAACTGCGAAGAGCTATTTAGCAGAGGCCACAAGTGCAAGCAGCTGTTTGAAATTACCGTTGTCAATAAATACACCAACGACGACGACACCGAGAACAGCTTGATGGTGCTCATCGGTAGGACGGACTCCAGCTTCAAGGGTGCATCACCCCTCTACCTACAAGGAACACTTTATGGAGCACATGTCCTGATGCTTGTGGACTCGGGATCTAGACACAACATCATCGACATCAACATCGCCCGAACCCTCGGCCTACGCGAACAAAGGATCACAACAACGATCTTGGTGGGGAGCGATAATGAGGTACCTTATCGCACAGCCACTTTCAATTCAACCTTCTTCATCCACGACTATAGCTTCGCCATCGATGTGTACCTCCTCGACATTGGCAACGACGTGGACATCATACTGGGGACACCATGGCTAGCCAGCCTCAGGCGCATCTCTTGGGATTTCTCCGAGATGCAACTACAGTTCTTCCACGAGGGACAATTCCATACCCTCACCGCGACACCAGAACACCAAGCCACCCCATCGATGCAACCCCTCCAGTCGCCACCACCTCTGGTACGTGCAAGCACCACCCCCGGAACCCCCACCCCCCAATGCTCAGCGCGCAAAGGGCACGGTTCGCAACAGTGTTTGATCACTTTGGTGGCTTCAGCAACATTATCTTTGACTCACTTAGACAAGCCATCATGCGCCAACCGGAGCTCCAGATGATCTACAACGCCATCAAGGAAGGGAGAGCCGAAGCGACCTGGTCAATAGACCGGGGAGTCGTCCTCTTCGATGGACATTTCATCCTGCTGGCAGCATCACCACTTCTGCCATAGCTCCTACAGACGCTCCTACTAGGAGGACCACAATGTCTTCGCCTGCTGGCCATTGGCATTTACAAGCCGCTTCCCCAACACCATCAGGATGACCGTCGCTCCCAGGTACTACTTTGCCAACCATGGAATAGGAACCATCCCATGCAACAGGCAACGATGACCTTCTTCAACAAGGAAGCTAGACGCCTTGTGTAGATCGGGGGCATTGACATCAACATACTGCCAGGAGCCAGGGCTCACCAGTTGTCACCATCGGTGACCTACACGGGCTCCATGCTCTTCGAGGAGATGCGGGACATGACGACAACCCCACCAACACAAGCACGACCAACTGTGTGGCGGGGAATGCAGTTCACCATCACCACAACCACCAACAATGGTGTAAGAACTTCCAGCTTACCACCCCAACACATGTCCATATTTGAGTCACCATCTAGTGTACCCTGCTCCTCCATTCAAACAGCAAGAAACAACATAAATGAGCCAACGTCAGCAACACTATCATTCTTGATGTTCGGCTGCATCGACGACCTCAAGTACAGCTTTGAGTTCTCGCCGCTCAACACCAACAGCATGAACAACCCCAACGAGGTGCATGGCACCATCACTTACAGGTTCTAGAAGATTGGCGCCGAACTTCCCCCATAGGCATCAACGACTGGCTCAGAATTCGGCACAAGGACACACCGAGCGGAAAAGGGGGAGTACTGTCACGGTCCCAACTCAGGCCGAACCTCCCAGAGGCGATAGATGGAGGCAATGACATGACGATCGGCGCAGGCGAGCTGCACAGCATGCCCTAGAGGGGGCTACCACCGCCGCCACACGTGGGCGCACCACGGGCGCCACCGCCCCTGGCCCCACCGCCAAGATTGGCTGCCTTATGAGCCAATCATAAATAAGGAATATTAATTAGGAAATTTGTGAAAGGATCCAATTCTATAAGGAATCCATTAGATTACTTCACGAAGAAGTCTTACTAGAGGCTATAAATATTTAGGGACATGTAATTATTTTGGGATTAAGAAAGAATTGGGCAACAGGCTCCTTATCTTTCTCTCCCTCTCTTGCTGCCGCTGCCCCCTTCCCTCCCTGTGCCACGCGCCACGCTGCTACCACCCACAGCCGTCGCCGCACCGCCCCTACCTCCATCTACGCCATGTTCAAGGGCCCCTGGACCTTGGACCCTAACATTTTTCATGGTGTCTTGAAGCTAGGGTTAACATGTCATGGGATTTGGACACCGTTTGGATAGATTTGTGAATTTTCTTGTGCAAGCGCTCCGTGTAGTTTCTGCGCAATAGTTTTTGAGGGTTTGAACTCCGATCTTCGTTCCGCTTGCTTTGTGGTGTCCCGCTGTGTTCCTAGGGAACATCCACCCTTTCTATTGGGTCGTGGACATCATGGTATGTGATTTGCTTATTGGGGTTAAGTGATAGAGCCGAGGACCAAAGTTTCGAAAGAAAATTAAGGCTCCCATTCACCCCCCTCCATCTGGTCGCCGTTACCAGTCCTACAATTGGTATCAGAGCCGGTTAAGGATCACTTCCACCTTAATCGGTCCGTGATCCAGTAGGCGACAATTGAGCGGAGATCTGGAAAGCCGCCACCTTTCGATGGGCAAAACTACCCCTACTGGAAGATTCTCCTGTCCACGTTTCTTCAGGGTGTTGATTGGCTTGTTTGGGAAATGTGTGAAAAGACTAACTATGAGGTGCTTAATGTGCGCGTGGGTCAGGAACGGATTGACCAACACAATGTGAACAACAAAGCCCGTAGCATCTTGTTTGACAATCTTGGTGAGGCAGAGTTTGCCCATGTTTTTTTACTGTCTTACTACTCAAGAGATCTGGTCTAGACTTCAGAACTACCATGAGGGAACTCCTCAAATCAAGACCAGACTCTATAAGACGTACAAGCATGAGTATGAGAACTTTTCTCAGTTGAAGGGTGAGTCGGTTGATTCTCTTTTTGCTCGTCTTCAAACCATCATGAACACAATGAAGGCGAACAATCCCTAGATGCCTTATGATGATCATGATAGAGCACTCAAACTTTTATATTACGAAAACATGGCTTTTTCCGTAGCCATTGTGTAGTGTCTTTGTGTGATGAGCGATTGACAACAAGGTCCAACACTTGTGGTTGGTCGGTTGTTGGGTGGTTTCAGCTAATCCCAGGCACAGGGTATATTGTGTCGAAACGTGTCTCTTAGCTTGTGTTGTGCAGGTGTGGAGCTCGGAGGCGGTAGTAATGGTCGGGAAAAGGTCAAGCGGACGTGCCATGCTGACGGACCGGGTGCGCTGAAGGGCGGACATGGTGGCTTGGACTGAGGGACCAGACGGCCGGGTGCTAGCCGCGATGGCTGACACTTGGAACTTCGACAAGTGTGAGATGACATGGTGGGGGATCCGTGCTTGGCACATACTTGTGATGGTTTGGTGGTTTTGATGTGAACTAGGGTTCCCGATCTTCCGAAAGATTTTGATAGCTCTCGATTTGGTGGAGTCACGATACAAATTGATCCGGCTTCTGAACAACTCAGTTCCGAAGCCCGCAATCACAGCACCACGTCTCCTCTGGTTATCGACCGGCGTTGCATGGTCGACCCCACCAAGAAGGCTAAGTCCCTGCCTGCTAATCGAAGAACACAAGCAAGAACCAGAAAGTATGCAACCAAATTGCAGATGAATGATTAATCTCACGAGTTGGGGTCTCACAAACCGACGGCGGCGGCGAAACTGTTCAATACAGAATAATCTAAGCAAAACCCAACCCTAACTCGAGCAAATCCTAAGACTTTATAGTGTCTAGGGTCGTGCAAGACCCCCTGGACGCACCCCTAATGGGTTCCAACACGATACAAGGCCCAAAGACCGAAATACGACATCGCAGCGTCGGAACAGATTCTGAACGCCACCTTACGACCATGATTGCTGTCGACTCCTGATGAATCTGGGCCTCCAATAGGACTCATTGGAAGCGTCTTCTCGTTATGTTTCCATAGAGTCCAAGAACGACCAATTCCGAGTCCGTATGCAACCCGGGCGACCGATTTAGCGCTGACTGCTCCTGAACTCCGAACCGGACTCGAACTCGACTTGATTTGGGCCTCCACCTTTATTCGGGCAACCTTGCTGATCCACCACGCCACCAAGCCATCCTCTAAAGGTCTCCTGGTCCTCTCCTTGATTCCTAAGTAAAATATAATCATTAGGTAGCCATCTATTCTCAAAATCATAAAAAGAATTACATAGAAACGAGCTCTCCTCTAAATTTAATTGTCGGGCGCGAACTCTTGTCATTGGACCTTGAATGTCCAGCAGCAGATCATCTTGTGTAATTGAAGGAGTGATGTCCTCATCATCCTCCCCCTCTTGAATTGGAGTAGTCCTCGACTCTAACTCATCTGCTTCTCCCAAGTATGGCATTAAATCGGAAATGTTAAAGGTGGGACTAGCCCCAAACTCGGGGGGCAATTCAAGCTTATATGCATTATCATTAATCTTCTCAAGAATTTTAAATGGACCCTCAGCTCTAAGCATCAACTTAGACTTTCTCAAATCTGGAAACCTATCCTTCCTCAAGTGCAACCAAACCAAATCACCCGGTTCATGCAAAACTTCCTTTCGACCTTTACTACCAGCAAATTTATACTTTTTAGTCATTTATTCAATGTTGTGCTTTGTTGTTTCATGCATTTTTAAAATAAACTCAGCATGTTCCATAGCATCATGATGAATTATCTCACTATTAGGCAAAGGCAAAATATCAATTGGAGCACGGGGTTTGAAGCCATACACTACCTGAAAAGGACTTACCTTGGTGGTAGAATTTGTTGCCCGATTGTAAGCAAACTCCATATGAGGCAAACATTCTTCCCACATCTTTAAATTTTTCTTCAAGATAGCTCTCAACATAGAACCTAAAGTGTGGTTCACTACCTCCAATTGTCCATTTGTTTGTGGGTGACAAGTTGTAGAAAACAACAATTTTGTGCCCAACTTATTCCATAGAGTTTGCCAGAAGTGACTCAAAAATTTGGCGTCGTGATCTGAAACAATAGTAGACGACATACCATGCAAACAAACAATCTCTTGGAAAAAGAGCTCAGCAATATGAGTAGCATCATCACTTTTATGATATGGTATAAAATATGCCATCTTAGAAAATCGATCCACAACCACAAAAATACTATCCCTCTCCCTCTTAGTCCTAGGCAATCCCAAAACAATGTCCATCGAAATATCTTCCCAAGGAATAGAAGGAATAGGAAGTGGCATATACAACCCATGTGGATTCAAGCGAGACTTATCTTTTTGACATATGGTGCAGCGTGCCATGAACTGCTCAACGTCTCTCTTCATCTGTGGCCAAAAGAAGTGTGTGGCCAAAACATCTACCGTCTTTTTAGCACCAAAATGGCCCATCAATCCTCCTCCATGCGCTTCTTGTAGTAACAAAAGACGAACAGAACCAACTGGAATGCATAGACGGTTAGCTCTAAACACAAATCCATCATTTATCACATACTTGTTCCACGTACGTCCCTCTTTATAATTCAGCAACACATCTTTAAAATTAGGATCAAGCGCATATTGTTCTTTTATTGTTTCAAGCCCAAAAATCTTACAATCAAGTTGGGACAGCAAAGTATATCGTCGAGACAAAGCATCAGCAATTATATTATCCTTCCCTTTTTTGTGTTTGATAACATAAGGAAAGGATTCAATAAATTCAACCCATTTAGCATGTCTATGATTCAAATTATTTTGTGAGTGAAGATACTTAAGCGATTCATGATCTGAATGGATAACAAATTCTTTAGGCCACAAATAATGACGCCATGTCTCTAAAGCATACAATTCCTCATCAGGTTTGGCCTCAAAACCATTAGCGATGGTTTGGTGGTTTCGCCTCAAAACCATCGGCGAGGGATGCGTGTGTGGCACGCTACTCACGGAGGCGGGTTTCGCGGGTTTGGGCCTCAAAACCCAGGTCGGTCCCGACACGGATGGATGGCATGTGGCGGCATCGGGGAGATTGCATGGATGCAAGGCTACCGGTGAGGAGGCGTAGTGGCCGTCAGATTAAGTTGTGATGAGTTGGACAAGATTGCCCCCGAGTAGTTGAGTTTAGCTCAAGTTATCTCAAGGGCATTCTGGGGATGTCCAAATGTATCTATAAATAGAGGTGGAGACCCCTACTCCAACTCACCTCTCCCATTTTCTATTTTCTCCTTCTAGTGGCTAGAACCTCTTCTCCCTCCCTTTGCTTTGGATTTGCTAGAGAGAAGTCACCCGAACTACTTGTGATTTATGTTCGTAGGAAGCACACCCCTTAGAGTGTGCATGCCCTCTAGGCTTTTGGATTCATGACTTGTGCTTACATTTGGTTCATGTTCTTGTAGTTTTTCATGAGTTCATCTTTTGCTCCTCTGGGAAATCTATGATTTCTTCATTTCTAGAGCTTTTCAATCCATTCTTCTTGCACTGATTTGATCTATGACGTGAGTAGAGGCTTTCCACCAGAGAAATTGCTCTGGAACATCATGAGATCAAAGAACTTTGGATTTGTTGCTTTAGGTTGACTTAAGATCCACTTTTCTCTCTTCTCTCGATTTACTCCAATCTATGCGATGGTCTCTTAGAGATAGCTTGCCAACTGCATCAGCAACCTACCTTCAAAATTTGGTTGCAGTTGGTTCTGATTTGGAGGAGATTTGAGTGATTTCGGATCTTGGTGGAAGTCTGCGTGCTCGATTTTTGCGGAAACCGGTAGTACTGGAAGTTAACCAGTAGTACCGGCCTCCACCGGTAGTACCGGCCTTCGGCACCAGTAGTACCGGCCTGCAGCACCGGTAGTACCGGCCACCGGTACTACCGGTGTTCCAGGGCGGTAGTACCGGCAGCTCAGTTTGTATTGGGTTTTGAAGTTTTTGGGTTTCGTTTCTTGTTCTTTCATTTGGTTTTTGAGGGAATGTGATAGAGCACAGGATCAACTTTCAAAAGATAAATTTGAGGCTCCTATTCACCCCCTCTAGTCACCGTTACTGGTCCTACAATTGGTATCAAAGCACGGCTAAGGGTCACTGCTACTTTAATCGGTCCGTGATCCAGTAGGCGATAATGGAACGGAGGTCTGGGAAACCACCATCTTTCAATGGCTCAAATTATGCTTATTGGAAAATTCTCTTATCCACCTATCTTCAAGGCATTGATTGGCAAGTTTGGGAGATTTGTAAAAACACCGACTACGAAGTTCTTGACGCTCGTGTGGGTCAGGAACAATGTGACCAGCACGATGCTAACAACAAGGCCCGTAGCATATTGTTTGATAGTCTTGGTGAAGTTGAGTTTGCCCAAGTTTCTGATTGTAGTACTGCTCATGAGATCTAGCCTAGGATTCAGAACTACCATGAGGGAACCCCTCAAATCAAGACCAGACTCTATGAGACGTACAAGTGTGAGTATGAAAATTTTTCTCAGTTAGAGGGTGAGTCGATTGATTCTCTTTTTGCTCGTCTTCAAACCATCATGAACAAAATAAAGGCAAACAATCCTCATATGCCTTATGACGATCATGATAGGGCACTAAAACTCTTATATGCTCTATTCGGATGGTGTGGGATGTGAATGTGTCAGCGATCCAAGAATCGCCCAACAACTACAATCTTACTATGGATGAGCTGTTCAGCAAGCTCAAGTCCACCGAGATCGACATCCAGACACAGGCCAAGATCAAGAATCCGTCTGCCCCGACTCCTTCAATGGCTCTGGTGTCTGGTAAGGGAAGATCCAGTTTTTCTGACACTTGACAAATGTTTTCCATGTCTTCTTTGGTGTGACACCCTATTTTTAGAGTTCGAAGAGTTAGGAGAAATTTGTTTAAATTCAAATAATGGCTTTATCATTTTTAAGGGAATATAGATTTTATAAAACTTTATGAGTTAAGGGAAGTATGTTTTGTTTGATGATTTCTTGTGTTGATCTTGTTTGGTTGTGATTGAGTGTGAAAACAAATTCCTAAAACTCAATCTAACCTTGTATAGGTCATGTTTGGTGTTCGGAAAAATAAAATTTTCAAAAGCTATGTTTGAAAATAGATAAAAGATTGAGTTTGGAAGACTTCTACAAAATGATCTAACTCTTAAAAATGGTTGGAAAAGCAAAGCTTCAAAATGCTTATCAAATTTTGGTTTAACAATGTGTTGGAAAGGAGGTTTAAATCCTTGAAAATAAAAAGAAAAATGTCTCTTCCCTCTCTCGCTTGCCTCTGCTTGCCCGCGACCCAATTAGCCCAGCACCAGCGACCTACCAGGCTGGCCTGCCCGCCCAGCCGGCCAGGCCTGCAAGCCAGTGCGGCCACACGCAGCCGGCCCATCTAGCCAAGCGGCCCAGCGCCACGGCCCGCTCCCGCACGTGCTCACCCCCGCCTTGTGGGCTCGGCCCTGCTCCACGGCCCAGCGGCGCAGCTGCAGCCCGCTCGCCCCCAGAGCCGCTGATGGCCCAGCCCTATGTGTCAGTGGGAGGCCTCGTCTTCCACCCCAAATCATGTGAAGGGCGACGCCGCCGCCGCCGTTCGTCCTCCCGGGCCCGCACGCAGTTCGAGGTTCGTCGGCCTATAAAGGTCCCAGAGCACCACGCCGCCTTCTTCGAACCCTAGAAGAAGCCGCGCCACCACCCCATGCCCGAGCCGCACGCCGCCATAGCCGTCGCTTCGCCGAGATTCGCCGCCGACGTCGATCTCCGTAGCCGTCGGGTCCCCGCCGGCGAGAACCACACCCTGAGCTTCGTGTGAAGGTGAGGTGCCCGCCGGTGCCTCTACTGCTCTCCCCTCCATCTCTAGCGCCCACGCGCCCTCGCCATTGCAGCGCCGCCACGGCCAGTCTGCCTCGCCGCGCACGCCTCTGTCTCTGGCCACCGGCCATCGCCACAAGCCCGCCTACCGAGCTCGCAAGGTCGCGCCGCGTCTCCCCGTGCCTTCCGCGTGTCTAGCCGAAGCCCGTAGCCCTCGCGCCACCGTACTCCGACGAGCCGCCACCATCCTAGCCGCCGGGATCTATCTCTATTGGTTCTGCTAACTTTTCCTCTTCTCAATGAAGTGTTCTTCATCAAAAAGAGGTTGGGCCATGTCTTCTAGGGATGCCATTAAAACTTCCTCAATAGGGTCTTGTTCAGGTTTGGATTCTACTATTATGTTATGTGAGCGTGCAAGCGAGACATTGATAGTAGGATTTCCTAGCTTTAAATTTAAGAGACTTTGTTTTGGTCGCTCTTGAAATAGTGTCCCCAAAGGCACACCAATTAAGAGGGACGTGTCCGAGATGTCATAGATGTGAAAGTCTAGATGATACTCGGAGTCTCTTATGTGCAAGGGAATAGACCTCATGACCCCATAACTTTCTAGAGTAACTCCAGAAGGAGTTCTCAGAAGCTTATGAGATAGGATCAATGATTCGTTGGGGCAAAGTTTTTCAGCCAAAGCCTTAGGAATGATGTTCATCCCAATGGTAGGACTATAGTGAACCTCTAAGGTTGTCTTCTTTAGGACACATGTTAGGACATCTGAGGGGGCAATGATTCGGCCTACCTCAGTCGATAACTCTATTTCTACCAACCACTCTCGGCTCATGATGGCCGAAAGTCCTTCAATGTGTTCCATTAAGAAGGAATCATTATGTTAACAATTATCATCAATTTGTGTAGTTTGCACTAAAGGCTTCACTTGAAGTGGAAAGTTTGAGGTATTCCCAAAATCTTCAAAAAGATCTACCTCGATCTCTGATAGGAATGTGGAAGGATGGGGTTCATCATCTTTCAAAGCATTTTGTGTTTCTATTTTGGGAGGATCTTTAGCAACCAAATCATTAGAAGAATTTGAAGGATTTTCAGATTCGGTTGCATGTAACTCCTCTTGTTGTTCGGGGTTTGGCTTGACTTCAGTTTCTTCTTTGGGAAACTCATCATAAATGCCCGTGTAAGGAGTGTTTTCAAGGATTTTCTATAGAGTGGCTTCCCCCTCACAAAAGGACATGTGTGTGAACGAGCCTCCAGAAGATAAGTCAAGATGAAGAGCAACTTCTTTGCTAAGACCATGGTAGAAGTGATTTAAAAGAACGTGGTTAGGCAAAGAGAGGTCCGGGCTAGTGTTTTTAAGGCTTGTGAATCTAGCCCAGGCTGCTCCTAGAGTCTCCTTCTCCTTCTATTTAAATGCAAGAATTGCCATTCGAAGTTGATTAACTTGGGAAGTAGAGAAGAAAGCTAGACCGAAATTTTTCCAAAGCTCATCCCAATCTCCATTTATGCCTCGTACGAAATGAGCATACCACTCTTTTGCTCTTCCCACAAGTGAGAATGGAAACAACTTCCATTTAAGGGTCTCTTGTGTCATGCCAGCAATAGTGAGATAAGAACACAAGTGCTCAAATTCCCTAAGGTGGGTGTATGGATTTTCATCTTTTAGCCCAGAGAAGGGTTGCGCCTCCACCATGGCTATAAAGCCAGGTTTGAGTTCATAGCTGGAAGCTGTGATTGGCTTCAATGATTATGGTGGCTCTAAGAACTCGCCCTTTGGTGCAGAAAATTTATGAAAAGGAGTGGAATCCATATATAGGGTGGTTGTGGTAAAAAGCTGGTAAAGAAAAAGGGGACACGGATGAACTTGTTTCTAAACTAGCACAGCTACCATTCCCCGGCAATGGTGCCAAATAGCTTGTTGGGTATTTTAAACGCACACAGAATGATCCGCAAGCGCACGGATATCGATGTAGCTTTTACCCGGGAGTATTCCTGAGTATCGATTTCCACGAGGAACGTGAGTGTACTAGAGAATTAGGGCCGTCCAAAGATAAAAGTAAGAGAAGAAATATATATATTTTTGGTGGGTAGAGAGGAACCTTCTAGAGTTTTTAAGTTGATTGGGTGATCAAAATCAGGCTTACTATATTAAATTCACTTTGGAGCAACAGTACCTCTCCGACTCTCGAAAGAGAGAAAGTAGTTGGGATAAGGCTGCCAAAAAGCTCGACGAAACACCAACCCGGATGGGGTGGATTGCAATGGCCTGACAGAGCTATCACCTCTGGAGCTACCATAACTAACCGTAGGATTGGGCACAAACTCAGGTAAACTATATCCTAGACACCACATCTACACTAACGCTTACTACTCTTATTATCTAGAATAACTAAAGCACTCAATACGAGCAGAGATCCAGTAAATAGAATAAAATAAGAATATAAATAAAGAAATTAGAATTTAGAAATAGTAATTAAAGAACCTAGAGATTGCTGAGCGACGAACCAGTTGCTGCAAAAGTACAATGTTGAGGAAGATCCGATAGATTCGGCTCCTCCTCAGCTCTCTCCTTCTCTCTCTTCCTCTTTTCTAGATACAACTAGATAAACTAGACAACAAGAGGGACCTCTACTTCTACTTGGATGGAGAATTAAAACCCTAGCTTTTGATCTGTATAAGAGATATGATCGCCTCTAAGCCTAGGGGTGCCCTCCTTATATAGCCCTAAGAATGCACCACAGCCCTCGGATCAAACCGACTTAAATGTGCAGTGGAGATTGATCCTCAAGATCGGTGGAGGCAGGATCTGCGAGCCTCCACCTGATTGGTGGAGGTGGATGGACGGGGTGCTGACCCCCTTGGGTGGCCGCCCGGCCACCAAGCCGGTTCGGCCTCTTCTTCGGTTAGGTGTCTTCTCGAACCTTCCAGATTATAGAAAAATTGTTGTTCGCCTTTTATCTCTATGTAAACCTGATATGTGGGCCTTTCTTGGTTGTTTTCAGCTGACACCCTACAAAAACAGATATTCATCAAAAGTCATGGAATTCTATTAGTCATAACCCTATTTCTACTAGATGTTTGCATATGAGTCCATTTTCATATTAAGTTGACGGTTAAAATTAGGAGTTATCTACCGTCAATACACTCCTAGTGTAGAAGCAGCATATATATATGTGGAGTGTACATGAATCTGGATTTTAATAGTATAACCAGTTCCTAAGGGTCTACACAGCTTGACCACACTCAATGCTTATAAGCAGTAAATATATAAGTGGAAAGCTTCCTAATCTAGCAAGCATGAATGTATGGCTGTAGTAGAAATTTAAACTCTCATCATACAGGGACTCATCATGTAGCAATTTTAATTTTCAAAGATAAATTCTTCAGAACTTAGCATCTCTAGGAGTAAGATAAATAGCAGTTCAAAATCTTCCCATATCATGTCCGTCAACTACCTAAACTTAGATCAAGCATTTGCTACCCACAAGTTCAGATTTAGAGCGAATCTCAAATCAAAATAATTATGTCTAACAATATGAGGGAATTCAAATTTAAAAACTAAGTACTTGATAGGAACTATGGTAGAGCAACTATTCATCATTTTCATAAGAGTTTTTATTCTAGGGGTTCACATTGACAAGGTTGCACTCCCTCCTATATTTATTTAGCAAACTTAAAACATATAAAATATTTTAGGGAAATCTTTAGCCTTTCTAAGGTTATGCATCTTTTTATGTGTTTTTTATAATTTAGCAGAAATATATATATACTAATATAGATAGGTAAGGGAATACTTAACTGGATACACGGGGATGCTCTCCCCCAAGCTGGATGTTGGCGTAATCTTTCTGATCTAGCTGACAGATAGTGAAGGAGTACTTTTTCTGTCAGAGTGTTCATGTTGATGGATGTTGAGACAGTACTCTGATGGAGCACAGATCTTCCATTGTCTGCTAGCTTCTTTTGATTTAGTATTAGTCATAAATCTCTAGCCTTGTGTGTCTATAACCTCTTTTAATATGTGTCTCTTTTTTAGCAGGATCATATATTTTTGGTATTTTCATACCTAGTATGCTATGCAGAAAATTGTCAAATATAATGAATGCAATATTTATTTATTTTTATGCCACCAGAGCAAATATACCTAAGGGTTTTATTCCATAGATTTATTAGCATGGGGCTTTAATGTTTTAAATGCAATGCATGCTATTTTATTTTCTTTTCTAATGCAATGTTTAATGCATAGAAGTACATATGCTAAAAGGGAAAATGTTTGTGTAATGCTAAAAAGATAAATATGGATAACTACCGATTTTACCTACCAGCAAGGGTTCAGTGTTTTAAGTCTGCTGAACAGGACTTCTTACCGTATTCTTTCCTTAGGTGCATCATCTGGTCCCAAGGCAGAGACCTTGATAGCTTGCACCTCTTTGTTTGATGTCACTTATGTACCTTACCTTTCCAGCAGTGGTGGTATCTTGCTCAGTGTGCATGTCTGTAGGTATAGGACTATCACTTGTAGGATTTGGAGGATTGAATCCTCTATATTTTATTCAAAGTGTGTCCTGTTCATAAGACAAGGTAGAGATCAAGTGCATGGGCCATGTTGGTGGAAAAACACCAACAGAACCAAAAGTTTTATTCTACTCTAACCTTAGGCACAACGAACAAGATAGAGTTGATGTTTGTGTATTTGTTCAATTTTTATATGAGTGATAGGATCAAAAGGGTGAGCATGAATGTAGCATCAAAAATATACAGTGGATAGGATTGCGCAACATTATGGAAGAGTTGTCTATCCATTCATAGTGTAGTGATCTTTACATGATTACGACTATCTTCTTCCAAAGGTTGGTTGCAACATTTCAGCTCACATAGTTAAGACAGTGAAATCGAGAAGGTGGTGCTAGGTACAAGGGCTAAAGAACTAAACATGTTGAGTTAATCAGGTTGGATTAAGTGAGGTTCCTACTCAAACATATTTGATTTTTTTATTTATGTGCATATCAGGTTCAAGAAAAGCTTGTAAAGTGATGATCACTAACCTTGAGATGTTACCTTTATTAATTGAGCATGTTGTCGTCATCACCTTGTGGAAGCTTTACACCTTGACTCCTTTGTTGCACCTCCTTTATTCTTGCCTTTTGTCATACTATCTTTTTGTTCCCTCTTTTGTGCTTGGACCTTTTGTTCTTATTTTCATTCCAGTGTGCGGAGCGATGGGAGCATGAGAGGAGGAAAAGCTTGGTTGGATCATCTAGGGAAACTAGCCTTCCTTCTTCATGCGTCAACCTCGAATTCCTCCACAATAGTCTTTGTCTTCAATGGAACGATGGGGACTTTGTTCTCCTATTTCCATGGAGTGAGTGCCTTGATTGTGAATCTTATTTGGTGGCGCTCTTCTTCTTTCTCCATGGCTATGAATGAGTTGTGTCTTCCTTGTGCAAAGTTGTCATGTCTCTCTTTATCTCTAGTGTGAGTTCATCTCAGGACTTTCCCAATTTGAATTTGGATATTTTCTACAGGGGTTAGTCCAACAAAATATACCAATATCTACTACCGTATACTATCAGCTCAAAAATCAACCTAGACACCACGTCCAATTTGATTTAGAAAGGCATTCTAACCTAAGTGCCATGCTTAATTTAAAAGCCTTTTGAAATAGATTCAACACACCTTTTTGTTTCAAGAATCAAACTAGACATTGTGTCTAACTTTACTTAGGAAAATAGTTTAAACTAAGCACATTGCCTAATTTAAAAGGTGTATAAAAATACTTCAAAACCTATGCATGCTATAGCAAACAGAGGTAGCATGAAAGCATTATAGAGATTTACTCAAGTGGTGATGAAAGAGCATGATTGTTATTTCGCAAATTGAGCATATCTTAATGGTAAAGACAACTAAGACAATGTAGCAACATGGCAAAAGATATTTTAATAAGTGTAATTCCCCCAAGCTTGAATTTTGTAAAAATCAAGATTGGATGAATGTAATTTAATGTTGCACAATGATTGGTTGGACATACTTGTGTTTGTTACTCCCTCGGTCTTTTGCTTGAAGCCTGAAATGTTTGTGATAAGAATACCCAAAGGAATATTTTTCACAATTATGATTCTATGCTCATTTTGCACGGCAGCACGGTAGAAAGGTGAACACTAATACTATGGTCCGAACAATGCTTGTTTTAGGACACTAAGCTTTGTCCTTGGGAAACTTTTAAGATGTGATTTAGTGAAATGGTTTACCAATCTATGTGTAGTTGTCTTAAGATTCAGCACAACAAGATATGCAATGGTAAACATATGCATCTACAACCACCCTTCTAGAATCTTTAGGAACAAGGAGCACAAGGGGGTTAAAGATCTCGTGTGTTGAACTATTGGAGAGACTGATTGAATCAGGAGATTTCTCATATGAGCAAGGTCTTGATGGGGTGTTAATGAAGTGGCTTCCTTGCTCACTGAAGTCTCCATCATTTTCAACTTCCAAGGGTGATTAATCATAAATTTCCAAATTTCCCTTGGATTGTCTCTCGACAATGTCTTATCTAAGGCCTTGTCCATCCATTCAATGGCAATAGCACATTGGCTTTTAATGCTCTTTTAGCCATTGATGTTGCTCTTCTCAATCCTCCTTATGGTCTTGATGAATCCTATGCATTGGGTGACTTGGTGGATTTTTAGGATCATCATGAGTCCCAGGAGAGAGAGCATAGGAGGAGTCATAGGGGTCAAGGATGGTTTTAAAGATGGGTTCGGTCATATCTAATGTGGGTATAGAAGGAGAAAAGATTAGAGTGGGTTCTAGATGGATTCGCTCTCCTTCTATGGCATTATATGCCATCCTTGAGTCTAAATGTCCTTTAAAAGGGATTGGGTTTGAGATGCTTTCTAAGAGATCCTTTCTTGAGAAGATTTAAACTATATGCACTAAAGGTCTCTTATGACGCAGGAAGTTTATACTCCTCCCAGAATCATCAGTAGAATTGATTTCTAAGGGTAGAATTTCTTCTTCCCTTAGAGGATTTTAGAGTCTAACTAGTTTGGGATGGATAGCGAGATCATGGGATTGGAATGTTTGTATTGTGGCTATGATAACTTCTTCTCCTTCTTTGGGGGATGACTCCTTCTCTTCCTCTAAGATTCTATCATAAAGGCTCATGCATGGAGTGTGTCCACTTGCTTCACTAATGGGTAGAGAAAGAAAAACTCCACCAAAGGTGATATTATTAAGACCTAGCTGTTTCTATGGGTCTTAATAAGGCAAGGTCTAAACCAGGATGTATAAGAAAATTGAAAAAAAATCCCTATGAAGGGTTGGTTTTGACCTATGCAATAATTCTATCAAGGCAGAGGTGCCTTGTTTAGAGTTTCTCATTTTACAAGTATCTGTTTATGCAATTTATATCAATGGTTTATTCCATCCCCAGCAACGGCGCCAAAAATGCTTGTTGACACTTCTAACACCACTTAAACCAAGTTGTCACATACCTAGCATGATACTAGAAGTGTTGATAAAATAACTGCTAGCCTCTCTAGATAAAATATGGAATCCGCAAGCGTACAGATAAATTACCATTATAACATTTTAACCGGGAAGTATTCCAGATATTGTTATTTATATTTAGCTCAAGGGAAAGAACTAAGAACTTAAACCAGATATAAACTTGCACACATGACTACTTATGAGACACCTCAGTCACATAGTCACTTGCCAAGACAGTGAGTAAAGCCATAATTAATAAAGATATGAATTATAAAGCTCATAGGGTATCACGCAGAGTTTAGAGATAGACTACTCATCATATTAGTAGGTAGACGTCTAATTAGTCTAGAGATTAAGCTTCTATGTAGTTCTAATTACTAAGTCATTCATCTACTCTAGAGCTTACATTATCCTATATAGTATAAAAGACTCTTTATTCATGGATAAGGAATATTACGTGGAGAGCCAAGACATAGCAGGACTAACCAAGCAATACTTTGTTCTGCTAGTCCTATTGACGGGGGATGGATTACAAAGGACTCAACAGGACTGTCACTCCTGTGATCTACCACACGACCCAGCCAATAGGGTGCATTTGCAGGTAAACTACATCTAAGCACCATGCTTACATGCAATCTACCACTTAACCCCCGTACGAAAAGAGCTAAGTGCTTTGCAAACATATACATGAACTTATTATCAATTATAACTATATCAAATGAAGAACTAGAGCAAACTAGGAACATAATAAATAGAAATATAATGATATTTAGAATACAGTCGTGGAGAAGAATACAAGATAGTACCTATCTCGTAGACGAAGATCTGAAGCTCCGGACAAATGCCCGACTCTTCTCTATCTAGTCTAAACCTATGTAGAACTTGAAGGATAGGAGTAGCTATTCTAATTCTCTGGTGGAGAAACCCTAACTCTGCTGGTGGCTTCCTCTAATGATCTTCTCTAATGAGATATGCCTCCTCCAGAGGCTAGGGGCCCTGTTTATATAGCCTCCTAGGATGAACCGTAGCCCTTGGATCAAACTAACTTAAATGGACCACATTTATTGCATCTGGAATGCGGTGGAAGCATGATTCGTGAGACTCAGCCTAATTGGCTGTAGAGCCAGGGCGGGTGCCCTAGATTCTAGGGAGGGCGCCCTGCCTCCATGGCAGCTCGGCCTCCGCTTCGGTCCAGAGTCTTCTAGAGTCTTCCACATTACAAAAAAGTGGTAGTAGCATTGTTTCTCTCTATGTAAATCTGACATGTGGGCCATCCTGGGTTGTTTTCTGATATCCCCTGCAGAAATAGATATTCACCAAAACTCATAGAAATTGTTAGTTATAAACCCCCTAAGTCTATGGTGATGATCATTTTAGCCCCTATTGGTTCCTTGTTGACATATAAAATTGATGGTTAAGGACCGTCAGCACCGCGCCAACTTGGAGGCAACATACGCTAACAAGGACTTCGTCGGTCCGTGGACGAGGAAGTTGCTAGCGTTCTTGGACAACAACGACAACTCTCCACCACCGACAGATGCAATCTCGATGGAGAGAAGTACAATGGAGGTATGTGATACTACCATGATCGTCAACCCTCCAGTCATCGACAATCATGGCTCCACCACCATCACCGAGACTCAAGCCAGATGTTGACACTTCTAACATCACTTAAGCTAAGTTGTCACATACCTAGCATAATACTAAAAGTGTTGGTAAAAATAACTACTAGCCTCTATAGATAAAATATGGGATCTGCAAGCGTACAGATAAAATTACCATTGCAGCACTTCAACCGGGAAGTATTTCCAGGTATCGTTATTTATATTTACCTCAAGGGAAAGAACTAAGGACTTAAACAGTGAGATAAACTTACAAAACATGACTACTTATGAGTCATGGGTTGCACAGTCACGTACTTGGCAGGGGGTAAACCATGATATATATATAATATGAAGTATAAAAGCCAAGGAATAAATCACACAGAGATTAGAAATAGACTACTCAGCATACTGGTAGGTTGATGGCTGATTAGTTCAAGAGATATAAAATCCTAGGTAGCTCTAATTTAATAAGTCATTCATTTATCCTAACGCTACACCATCATAAATAGTACAAAAGACTCTTCATTTATGTATATGGAACATTGCTATAAAAAGCCAAGACATAGCAGGAGTTCCTATGCAACTGTGTTTCTACATGTCCTATCAACGGGGGATGGACTACAAAGGACTCAACGGAACTGTCACTTCTGCGATCTACCACATGACCCGGCCAATAGGGTGCATTTGCAGGTAAATGACATCTAAGCACCATGCTTACATGAAATCTACCACCTAACCCTCCCACGAAGAGAGCTAAGCGCTTTGCAAACATATACATAAACTCATTATCAATCATAACCATATCAAATGTAGAACTAGAATAAACTAGGAACATAATAAATAGAAGCATAATAATATTTAGAATAAAGTCTCAAAGAAAGATACAAGATAATACCAATCTCTGGAGATGAAGATCTAGAATTCCGAGCACATGCGCCCGACTCTTCCTCTATCTAGTCTAAACCTATGTAGAACTTGAAGATTTGGAGTAGCTATTCTAATTCTCTAGTGGAGAGATCTCTAAACCCTGGCTATGCTGATGGTTCCCTCTACTCTATTCTCAAATGAATTAGAGAATGAATTTAGGGTTTCTCCCAGGGGGAGGGGCCCTAAATATATAGCCCTCTAGGAAGCACCACAGCCCTTGGATCAAACTGACCTAAATGTGCGGTGATTATTACTCCTCAAAGTCGGTGGAGGCAGGATCCGTAAGCCTCCACCTGATTGGTCGAGGTGGAGGGGCCGGCGCCCAAGCGGCTGGGGCGGGCGCCCGGCTGCCGTGCCCGTTCGGGCTCCCCTTTGGCCGAGAGCCTTCTTGAATCTTCCAAATTATAGAAAAGTTGACATTCTCCTTTTATCTTTATGTAAACCTGATATGTGGACCATCTTTGGTTGTTTTTAGCTGACACCCTGTAGAAACAGATATTCACCAAAACTTCTGGATCATGTGCACTTTGTATCCTGGTATGAGAACTGACACTTTAATAGATGATGAACTTAAAATTCTCTATGCCATGGTTCATAAAATCAAAGTCTCTCCTGCTAGATTGTTAGTGAACTTTTGGCTTAGCACTATTGAGTATGGGCAACCTATCTATTTCAAATCCTTCATTACTCGAATAGCCGATACTTTTGGGTTGTTTGAATCATATCATTTTGAAAACATTGGCTATGTTAGAAGTGTGATAGGTGAGAACTTTTTCATTGATTCCAACATGCTCAAAAGAGGTCCAAGAGGTGGACTTAAAATGATTTACCTAGGCCATGCAGCCGAAATCCCTCTCCCCTGTGAGAGACGTTGGCTGTATGCGCTCCGCACACTAACCATCAGATTGGACCATGAGGCACGAAGCCAACATATTGCAGGTACAGGCAGAGTGACAAGAAGGATGGTGCAGGCCACCCAAATAGAGCAAGGAGGACCCTCGCACCAAGACGTCAAAGAGGGCGATGAGGCTATGTCTATGGATGTTTCAGAATCCATGGGGCTACCTCCACATCCACCATGCACTCCTCACCCAAGGGGCAGGGCTAGGTGCTACCAAGGCACAGGTATGGATGATCTTATTAATGACATGGGCGAATTGCAGATTGAACAAGAGGCGACGTTGCAATTGGCGCAACAAAACTCCCAACATATGCAACGCGTACGAGAGGAGGAAGCTCAATGTTGGGCCGGTTGGTACCAACATTTCCCGTCACCACAGTGAGCAAGAGCCAAGATTGGGGGGAGATCCTCTCCCCCACTAAGGTAAGTATTCTATCCTAGCATTTCTTTGCATTTTAGTTTTTCATGTTAAAAAAACCAAAAATATTTATTTAGTATTTTTTTAGCACCTATGCTTCATGTATGCTTATCTCCCTCATGGAAATGATGACTAGTTGCTTGTTAATATTTCTCTAGTGCCTAGTATACAACTTAGTATTTTTCTAAGTATGGATCACTTAGCTTACTTAACTACCATGAACCTGAAACTTTGTGGGTTGCAAGTGCTAGAACTAAGTCTAAGTTGTTGAGGGGCATGAGATAGTAAGACAAGGCTACTATAATATTGTTCTAAGCATGCATGGTTACCAGAGATTTATTATTAAAATGGTCAAAACCTTAATTGTTCCTCAATGGTGATAATTCCTACCACAAGCCATATATACTTTACATGGTTGCAAACCTTCCACATAAGCTATTTGCTTTGTGTTGAGTGTTGTCAAGTCTTGTTGACCCTTGTTAAGAGACTTTTCATACTCCTAAGATCAAGATCACGTACACACCACATACATATGCTGCTTCTACACTAGAAGTATGCAAAATCATGCCTTCCATTTTCACTAAATAGATTGCTCCATGCTCTAAGTGTTAGAACATCTCTCTAGTATGGTTTAGTAAATGAGACATAAAAGGGCTAGGCAAAAAAAATGGACATGTGCAAGTCCATAGCAAAAAGAAAAGAAAAAAATATGAGCACATGAAGGCTCACAAGAAAAAGAAGAAAAAAATGCTAGCCATGACTCAATAGAATAGAGAGACATCTTATCAAATAAAGGAGCAATCTAGTCCACCATATACCACACACTTGCACATCTTGATCTGGGGGTATGACACTTCTCTTCAAGGATCCGAGCTTTGACTTCGCAACACATTCAAAGTAAGTATGCTATCTCTTTTCATCCCTACCTTGAGCTCCACATAAGCCATTTTAGAAGTAGGATGAAATAGAGAAGGCAACTTATCATATGCCTTGGTGAGGAATCATACACCATTTGAGCGACATGAGAGAACCATATGAGGAACATTAAGTTTTATTTTGAAAACATTGCAAAACCTCTGGTATGAAACTTGCTAGGAATGAGAAAGTTAGTGCTTAAGTCAAATTGTTCTGTCTCTCAACCACCTAAGACAAAGGAAAAGCCATAAGCCCCATAAAGGATTAAGGTAATATGGGTGAGTTTACATAGCTAAATTTTCTATTCAAAGAGAAGAACTTTGTTGTACACATGGTACTCTTGAAATATGAACATAGTAATAATACCTGATCCACCGAGGCAAAGTTTGATTGTTTGCTCGGAACGAGCAAAGGTTAAGCTTGGGGGATCTTGTTGATGGTGGATATACCATAAAAATCCAAACCCAAAATACCGTCAACATGCCTCAGTTTCAAGGAAGAATAGCATGACATGAGCATACTTTATCAATAATTAGTTCCACTTGTACTCTAAGCTTGTGTTTGCAGGAAAGAACAATTTTCAAGTTTGTGGGACCCAACATGGGGGTCGGGCGACCCCTACTTTGTGGCCACTTGGCCTGAGCTTCGGGCATGATCCATGTCAAGCTCTCTAGAGTCCATTTCTACCATCAGATCAACTTGTGTTTTCTCTCAACAGTGGAAGATCACTTCACATGGATTCATGGGCCCACAACAAAGCGTGCAGAGTGCCAAAACAAAAGAAGTTGATCAAGCCACTTCACATGACAAATGGGGACACCCCCAGGAGCACCCCAAGTGGGCCCATCTGCTAGAGAGGAGGTCGGCCGACCCCCTTGGTGAGGCCACCCAAAGTCGGTTGGCTCCCACCGACCTTGGCATGCCTCCCACGTGTGGAAAATGTCTCAGCCGTCCATCCAATGGCAGTTTGGAGGTCGGTTTGATCCAAGGGAGGAGAAGCAACATCACGCGGATCGCTGACGTGGCGGTGGAGTAGCCCTTACTCCACCTCCCTCTATAAAAGGCAGCCTCCACCCTTCATCTCAAGTGTGCAATTCCAAGTCCAAGCCTCCAAGCATTGCTTAAGAGTAGTAGTTAGTCTAGAGTGGGAGTTAAAGTTGAGTCAAGCGAAGCTCGGGGTCTCCGGAGTCGCCTTCTGGAGAATCTGGTATAGCTCTTTTATCTTTTCTCTTTTGTAAGACTTTCCTTTTATCAATATAATATTATTACTTTACTTTACTGAGTATTTACTTAGTGCAAGTCTTTTATAGCCTTGTTGTGCACTTGGCTTAGTAATATAGCTGTCTTAGTTAGTTTGGCGACCTGTAAACAACTCCTTGTGTGTGCATCATCGTCCTATCTTGCATAGGAGCTTTAGGTAGCTGCAACTAGTTAGAGTTGTAAGAGCAAGTGTGAGCGTGGTGCTCATACTTAATCTTACCTTAGATTACCGCTGTCACACCCTGGTTTTCAAAGAAGACCGAGGGTCGTCATATGTGTACCTAGGAAGTCCACACATACAACTCAAAGTAGATAAATATCAGAAACAATGTTATGTATAGTGGAAAATATATTTATAGTGACACTTACAACTTATCAGAGTAACGCGGAACGTTTGGCTAGTACTTC
>DXKC01000410.1:0-11692 GCA_031170775.1 Cymbopogon citratus
TGAGAGGTTCACACCAATCATGAGCGTGGCGCTACAGGCCAGGCTTTCCTTGTCCGAACGCGAGCGAGCTGGTAGCTGGGGGTATCGTATCGTATCGCATCGTAGAGGTTCCACCAGAGTGTCGCTGCAGTACACGAAGCAACTTGGCGGATCCATCGGAGGGCAGAACGGACGGCGAACTTGGTTGTGTCCAGCCAGGCGGCAAGTACACGCGCATAGTGTTGGTCTGTTATACCACGTATACGTAGTACAGCCGTTGAGCCGTACATGCCAGCCAGTCGGACCCAGCACGATGGTGGTAGTAGCACGTTCGATCGTAGTGCTAGAACATGGTGGTAGCCAGCGGCGGTCCCTTTCCGTGGCGCGTCACCGCACGGACGGTTCCGCGGCGGGTGAGAAGATCAGGAGGAGAGGTGGACGCACGTACGGCGGCGTGCGAGAAATTTCCACGGAATGTGGCCGGCGCGGTCGCTCCATGTGTCTGGGGAAAATTCCGCCGGTGGGACAGACGTGGTAGACAAGACTCGCTCGCAGGTGCCGCCGTATGGTATTGGCATATGGAATGGTTAATTGGTCGCTCAGGCTCTGGCTAAGGCTTTGCTTAATTCTTCTGGTCCTAGTCGTTGCCATATGATTCTGACGGATTTTGATCTTCTTTATTTACTCCTAGTGCTAGTATTTAATTTCGATCTTCTTAATTGGGGGAGAATTATTAGCAACAGGGTTTGACAGATCCGCATTGGTATTAACGTCTGGTTTTGACCCACTTCTTAAAGATTAGCAGCATAACTACTACTAGTAGTGCTTATGCTTTAGTCAGTGTGTATGTAGGTAGTTTAATCCAAGGGGCAAATATTTCCATTTGGACGTGACGGAACGCCGGGGCGAGAGTTGCACCCGCCGGTCTCACTGATGTTACCATACCAAGCCAAATCCAGCTTTGGCACCTCCACTTAACCGGGGTTATCTTTTCTAACTGACAAGGCTTTACATACATACATACAAAGTGTGCTCACCAAGGGTTATGTCTGCCTGTGAACTGACGACTGCGATTATTAGCGAGGTGTCTTGTCCAAGAATTTCTTGCATGCAACAATGAGAGGCAGAGATACCGGTGGAACATTTTGTTAGTGAGTTTAGGCTACCAACTGGCAATATATGAATGCAGAATGCACGAGGTAGATGGGAACGGGACCCCTGTCCCTGTCCAGCCACGACAATTCCAACGAAACAACGTCGCCTCTACTCGCGAACTGAGCCAAGTTTAGAGTGCAAGTTGGAGTTGTTTGCTCAGCGGCGACCTAGTTCTTGTCCCATTCTGCATCTTACGTTAAGTACGGGACAAAGCGACGCCTCTTGGAATCTGCGGGGGGTGCTTTGGTAGTTTGGTTAACTCCACGGGTATTTTTTACGTGTTCAGACAGGCTGCAGTGACATTATTACTATATACTGTACTCCACCTGATGCTGGTACATAATAGTACCTGTCAAAGTCACACTAATGATGTCAGCTATTCCTAATTTACTGTATAATTTACTTGACGGGGAACGCCGTTACCGACTTTGCGTGATGCAATTTTGGGTTTGTGCACTGTTTAGACACCTCAGTTTCTTGAGAGAACATTAGTTAGCTTCAAATTTCATTGTCAATTTAATTTACCCATTATTCGAATCTAAAACTATGAATTATGCATGTTTTTTATTTGATTTGTCCGAAACAACTTCTACGGAGTATACATGTGCCTTTTTTTTTTGAGTGGGAGTATAGATGTGCTAATGATCACCCTTTCCAACAAGAAAAATATTGCTATCCTCATGGACTCTAAAATTTAAGTTGAGGTTTGCTGGTTTGGGTCCCAAGTAATTTATCAATGTAATCATTCTCAATCTGCAAAAAGTAGTCATTCTCAAAAAAAAAAAAATGTAATCTATCCATTATTTTAAAATCATGATTTTCCAGATTTAATTTAATTTGTCTGAAACACATTGATAATCAACCGGCCGTATAGAGATGTTGCTATCCTCATGGTCTCAAATAATCATGCATAAATCATGGTTGCTTTAAAAATATCTGATAAATTATTCTAAAAAATATCTGATAAATTAAAACGATACGATAGGATAGGGATCAATCATTCCAACAAGAAAAGAAGTTGCCATCCTAATGGGCTCTAAAATCCAAACGAGGTTTGGGCCCCAAGTAAAGGCCCAAATCTCAGCATTGCACAACCATCCAATTGGGCCTATCGATTCTAATTGAGCCCAACGCATTTGTTTGCAGAGGAGTACGCGACGGCGGAGCAGGCGGAGGCGCACGTCCGCCGGCTGCTGGACATCCTCGCCTGCACCACCGCGTTCGCCAAGCCCCGGGACGGCGCCGGCAAGCACAAGTCGTCCAAGCACGGGCGCCCCGCGACGCCGCCCTCCCCTCCGGCACCTGCCTCGACCGGGGCCCATGGCGTCGCCAGCGGCGAGGCCGCGCCGCCGCCGATATCGGAGGCGCACGACATGGCCGCCATCCGGCCGCCGCCCAAGCTCGGGGAGTTCTACGACTTCTTCTCCTTCGCGCATCTCACCCCGCCCGTCCACTGTGAGGATCCTCCCTACTACGCTGATGAGGCATTCCGTTTCGCATTTGGTGGTTTGTGCTGTCTTAATCTGATGCGAGGTGTGTTCGTTGTTTCTGCAGTTATCAGGAGGAAGGAGGCGCATGGCACTTCTCAGGAAGGCGATTACTTCGAACTCGAGGTGAGTTCTCAAGCACACACTTGAATCCACTTGAATTCAGTTTGATTTGCACTGTAGTATTGAATTGCAACCTTGCAATAGCCAATTTAGGTGTTAGCATACGCCTAATGAAAGGATTTATCTGTGCTCAGGTGAAGGTTTGCAACGGGAAGCTTCTGCACGTAGTTGCTTCAGTAAAGGGTTTCTACTTGGCAGGGAAACCACATAACGTTAGCCACTCCCTGGTGGACCTGCTGCAACAGCTCAGCAATGCGTTTGCTAATGTTAGTAACCCTGATTCCTAAATATCCATTATTTTGTGTGGTTAGCTCTCTTACTTCATGCCTTTATCTTTCCTGGTAAAATATATGACTGGCAGTTACTATTCATTTTCCACAGGCATATGAGGCGTTGATGAAAGCTTTTGTGGATCACAACAAGGTTATAATAGTGAATGTGCTTTGCCATTGTTTTTATTTTCTTGTACTGAATGATGTATTTCAAGAACTTTTGGTGAGAATAACCTTTTCTGCATCTGCAGTTTGGGAACTTGCCGTATGGATTCCGTGCAAACACATGGCTTATTCCTCCAATATATGTTGACTCCGCCACAAAGTGCCCAGCATTGCCAGTCGAGGATGAGAATTGGGGTGGAAATGGGGGTGGCTGTGGCCGTGATGGAAAATATGACCGCAGACGGTGGTCAAGAGAGTTTTCTGTTTTGGCTAGAATGCCATGCAAAACTGAGGAAGAACGGGTGATCAGAGATCGGAAAGCTTTTCTTTTACACAATCTGTTTGTAGATACAGCAATTTTTAGAGCTGCATCAACAATAAGGCGACTCATTGTTCAGTCTATGAACTCAATTGGTCCACGTAGTGGTATGCATGGTTCAAACATATTTGAGGAACGTATCGGGGACATGAATATAACCGTGAAGAAGGATGAGGCTGATGCTAGTTCAAAAGTTGAGGACAAGGTTGATGGCGTTGCCTTCTGTCAAACCGGTGCTATGGATATTGCACAAAGGAATCTTCTGAAAGGTTTAACTTCTGATGAAAATGTTGTTGTTAAGGTGATACCTTGCACTTTCCACTTTTACCCTATCCCATTAGTGGATTAAAATCAAAATCCAATATCTTTAAACATATATTTCCACCCAGGATTCTTCGACACTCGGGGTGGTGATTGTCAAGCATTGTGGATATACGGCAACTGTGAAGGTTTCTGGACGTGCAAAGGACAGTAATGATGTTAAACAATCAAATGACATCTCTGATAATTTTGATGGAATGCTGAACATTGATGTACATGACCATCCGGATGGAGGTTCAAATGCCTTGAATGTTAACAGGTTTGATATGTACTCTCATGTAATTTTACTTGCTTAGTAATGGCTTCTGTTATCTGTTTGCTGGTCCCTAGAGAAAAATGTTGCTTTGATACACAATATCATTCTATTAAAACCACTTTTTCCCTTCTTTTCTATTTCCAGTCTAAGGATACCACTCCCGAGAGTTATCCATCCAGAAACTGTTGTTGGTAACCAGCACCCTAGCCCAAAGTCTCATGCTAGTAACCCCGCAAGGAAACTGGCACGTAAAATACTCGAGGACAGCTTGATAAAGTTGGATAGCATGCCTAGCATAAATTCTAGAATGATCAGATGGGAACTTGGGTCCTCCTGGGTGCAACAGTTGCAGAAAAAGGATTCTCCAGCATCTGAGAATGGTAAAGGAAATGCAACAAAGACTGACAAAGAACCAGCTGTCAAAGGTCTTGGAAAGCATTTTGAACAATTAAGGAAAATTAAAAAGAAAGAATGCAACATTGAAGGCTCCAATTCTGAGAAGGAAGAATGCAACAGTAACTGCTTGTCAATGAATGGTACGCAAGTATCAGATAATATTGCTGTTGATGAAACGAATAAGGGGGCTGATATAAGCGAGTTAATGTCAGAGGATGCTTTCTCTCGCTTGAAGAGTTTGGGAGCTGGCCTTCATGAAAAGGTGGTTTTATCATGCAATTTCACTCTCTTAGAAATTTTGTTTTAATATGGTTAGAAGTACAATTCTGATTGGCTTGTAAATTCTCTCTAACAATGCTTGTACTTTATTTCTATTCTATTATTGTTAATATCTAGAACGATAGAAGGGCAGGCTTGGTGCAGTTGGTGAGAAGCTCACCCACAGAGCACCAGGTCCTGGGTTCAACGCCGTCTCCCTGCATATTTGCAGGGGTAAGGCTGGCCTCGGTTAAACCGTTCCCCAGAACCCCACTCAAGTGGGAGCCGCCTGGCACTGGGTCTACCCTTTTTTTATCTAGAACGATAGGGGCCGCCCATACCGTAGTTCTTTAAAAAGAAGCAAGTTTATAGAGTTGTTTTAGAATTTTGAAAACCATTTCATTAACTTGAAAGCCAGTTATTTTAGGAACATTTAAACACAATCAATGATATGTTCTAATGTGAAAAGTTTATTCATGTTTTGATGAGGTTTCTAATGCAAATTCACTTTGGATCAACATAGGAAGCAATTTATTCTACAACCTTTTTCCTTTTATCGGCAGTCTTGTGTTAAAGTCTCTGATGTAGGAATAGAAGAGCTCACCAAGAACATGTTGGTTAACCTTTGTTATTTCGTTTCCTCATTTTACCATTTTTTGATTCAGTCCCTCGATGAGCTCACAAAGATGGCCCATAATTTCTATGACGATACTGCACTTCCAAAGCTGGTAAGCCTTCTCTTAGCTATGTGGTAACTTTCTTTAAAATTTTGACTCACTTGTAGCAACATCGCTACTTCAGTTACCTTGTCCTGATTTGTCTTTAATTACCCTATAAAAAACTCTTGTTATGGTACTGGATGTTGAGTTAGTTTACTCAATATTTTTTTATAGTCATTGGTCAGCATATATGATATTGGGATGTTTTATTCCTGTAGTGCTTAATTTATTTTTTTTCCTTGGAATGCATTTCTCGCACAGGTGGCTGATTTTGCGTCCCTTGAGCTTTCTCCGGTGGATGGAAGAACCATGACTGATTTCATGCATACAAGGGGACTTAATATGTCCTCTTTAGGCCGTGTGGTGGGTGTCAATTTTATGCTTAAATGTTTTCCCCACTATGTTTGGACAAAGTTGCATAATAATCTGACATTGTTTCTTCAAAATGAATCAGGTGGAGCTAGCAGAGAAGCTCCCACACATCCAGTCTATATGCATTCATGAAATGGTTATAAGATCCTTTAAGCACATCGTCCGAGCTGTTATTGCTGCTGTTGATGACATGCAAAATATGTCTGCAGCTATAGCTGAAACTCTAAACATATTACTTGGATCTCCCAGACTTGAAAATGGTGCTGACACAGATGCCCATATTGACTATAATTTGCGGTTGAAATGGGTAGAGAGCTTCCTTTCAAAAAGATTCTGCTGGAAATTGAAGGATGAATTCGCACACTTACGAAAATTTATCATTCTTAGAGGGCTTTGCAGCAAGGTATGGGTAGTGCATTGAATTATGGAAACATTCATAGTCTCTATTCCAAACAGGCATACTAATATGGTTTGTTGCTCAGGTTGGACTGGAGTTAGTTGCAAGAGATTATGATATGAATAGCCCTAACCCATTCGACAAATCTGACATTGTCAGCATTGTTCCTGTATGCAAGGTAATGCATTACTGGAACTTAGGAAACTGCTTATTGTCTGTCTCTCGGATAAATTATTTATTCCATTGTTTTTTGGTGTGTTCTGTTTCAGCATGTGGTCTACTCATCTATGGATGGCCGAAACTTGCTGGAATCATCGAAGATGGCATTGGATAAAGGAAAATTAGATGATGCTGTGAGCTATGGAACAAAGGTGCATATGGTCGACTTTTGTCTTTCATTATTACTACTGTCCTTAAAATTATGTCCACATTTATTTAGCGAAATTATTTATTTATTTATTTACTAAATAAGTTTGTGTGTTTTTCCTTACTGAAGGCATTGTCCAAAATTATAGCTGTTTGTGGTCCATACCATCGACTGACAGCTAATGCATACAGCCTTCTTGCTGTGGTGCTGTATCATACTGGAGATTTTAATCAGGTACTTCAAAGAATTTGGTGAAGGTTCACTGTATTCTATCCAATGAGGATGTGCAAATTTACTTAAACCAGTTTTTGCTAAAAAAAAACTCAATAGGACTATCAAAGTATGAATACATCAAGCTGTGAAGTTTGTTGTTGATAGCAGTTCAATCAATGAAACTAGCAGTTGTTTTCTTCACAACATTGTGACCTGTCTAATATCTTAGGTTCTCATTGCTTTGTTTTTTTGGTAGGCAACTGTATATCAACAGAAGGCACTTGATATCAATGAAAGGGAGCTTGGTCTTGATCATCCAGAAACTATGAAGAGTTATGGAGATTTATCTGTCTTCTACTACCGCCTTCAACACATTGAAATGGCTCTAAAGTAAGTGTGTTTATAGGTGTTTCTTTGTTGAAACATGAATTGGTGGCATCATATGCGTTAAGCAAACATACATTATCAAATAAACCCTGCCGCTTTGTCTTATGGCATGTGACTTGTGATTGACTACTTGTGTCTACAAATGTAAAAAGAGATCCTGTGGAGACCGTGTTTGCTAGATAACTTTCAAGTTTCAACTATCACACTTGTAATCCAACTTCTATATTTGTGTTCTATGTAGATTTCTTCTGTACTAATTGTGTCTTAACCCTGAAGGTATGTCAACCGTGCACTATATCTGCTTCAGTTTTCGTGTGGGCTTTCACACCCGAATTCAGCTGCCACCTACATAAATGTGGCTATGATGGAAGAAGGCATGGGAAATGTTCATGTTGCTCTTCGTTACTTGCATGAAGCCCTGAAATGCAACAAGAGGTTGCTAGGAGCTGATCACATCCAGGAGCTATTCTTTATTTTCCAATGTGTTGTAGGATTGTGGCCTTTTGATACCTTTGCACACTAAAGAACTTCTAAGGTGTAAATTTGGGCATTCCAAGCTTACATATTCCATAAACCTGTCAAAAGGATTTCACATAAAATAGTGACCAGGGTTTCTCATGGAAATGGTCAATATACATCAAATTCCAATCTTTACTCAGGCAACTGTTTGATATGTAGTAATGTGTCTAAACTACATTACTAGAAGAAATCTATCACTTAATATTCTCTTCCTCCAGGATTGTATAACAGTGCTGGAATGCATGTCTTATATAACAATACATATATAAGACACCTCTGGTTCTGGTATATTAGGATTATCACTAATAGGCATACAGTTGATGCGCAATCTAACTTTGCTATAGCTCTCACCTCATAGCAATCAGCACATGCACACCCGATGTCTATTCCTCAACCTCAAAGTTCACGTCTCGGTTACAAATATGTTCATATTTCTCGATATTAAATCTTATAGTATTCTGTGTCCCAGGTTTTGAAACTATATTGCTTACATTGTTCTGGTTGCAATTTCTCAATGAAGTATTGTATTGTTTTATCAGTTTCTTTGTAAGTTATTAATGTTAATTTATGGTTCAGTGAAATATATTATAAACATACAATCCTTGTCATAGAGCATGTACACATCTGAGCTATAATTCATTGAATAATATGATAAAGAATTAGGTCCTGTGATTTAAATACTTACTATGAACTAACAAGCATTTTTTCAATCAATCAGACTGCTGCAAGCTATCATGCCATAGCCATAGCCCTTTCAATGATGGACGCGTACTCCCTAAGCGTGCAACATGAACAAACAACCTTGCAGATACTTCAAGAGAAACTAGGGCAAGATGACCTCCGGACTCAGGTTCTTTTTCTCCGAGCATTCAAAAATATAGGATATATGTTGTCAAAAAAAGGATATATATATACTCTGATGTCCTCTTGAATTAACACACTAGTTTTTGCTGCAGGATGCTGCTGCATGGCTAGAATATTTTGAGTCAAAAGCATTAGAACAACAAGAGGCCGCTCGAAGAGGCATGCCAAAACCTGATTCATCTATTGCAAGTAAAGGACATCTTAGGTACGAAACTACGAATAATCTGAGAAGTTTCATTTCTAAAATATTTAAATTTAGATTGAAACATCCATCTTTCCAGTGTATCAGATCTTCTTGACTTCATAAGCCCAGACCAGGAAAGAAAAGAAAGGGATATGCAAAGGAAGTGCAGGCGGGCAAAGGTGAATACATCTCTCTTTTTTTTCTGTCTAGAACAATGCAGATGAGCTATATCTTTATATTAAAGATAGAAGAAGAACCAGTCCCCCTACAAGCAACCACTCTGACTCAACAGAGGGTTGCGATACAGTACATAACAAAAACAAAGTATATGATATATGCCAACAGGGTTGGAACAATAATTTTCATGTTGGGTGTGTGTTTGTGTGTTCAAACCTTTCTCCTTTTTGAAAGAAAAGGTTATGCATTCTCATGTTATAATCCATGAAGTACTAAAGGCCAAATTTTGTTATTAATTTCTTCTTTCTTGTGTAAATCTTACTTAAAGGTGCTGCTGTTTCCCAAAGCAATATGCAAGCCTCTTATTTTCACCTGTTGCCTCTTGCTTTCCTTTTCATGACATATATTATTTAATTGCAGAATAATATCAGGGCTCATCATGGTGAATCAGTTGAAGAGAAGGAGAATTTCCAGAATGACTCAGGATCTCCTCTTGAAGCAAGCAAAGACGGTGGATTAGAAGAAAAACTGGATGTGCATCCTCCTGCTGTATTAGAAGAAAATTATGCTGCCCATGATGAGCAGAAGCAATGTGATGTTTTATCACCAGAAGAATATTCTGATGAAGGGTGGCAGGCAGCTAGTATGAGAGGAAGATCTGCAAATGTAAGGAAGAAAAGCAGTCGCAGGAAACCGGCACTTATGAAATTAATGGTTGATCGTTTCGAAGATGGTCATACAGGTTCTGTGCAAAGGACTGGTTTACAGCCTCAAACAAAAGGAGACAAAGAAGATGCTGTAAGTGCTCCTAGCCAGCTTTCATTTGGTAGTTTTTTAAAAACCGACAAGTTGAATGGGGATCCCAGCATTGTTGAAGATAAGTCTTGCAATGGTAGCGCTAAAGCAGAACAACGTACAAAGCCCACAGGAATTAACAGGCCAACCAGCATTGCTTCCAAGTTTATATCATACAAAGATGTGGCTGTTTCGCCCCCTGGCACAGTATTGAAACCAATTTTGGAGAAGAAGGAAGCAAAGGAGAAGGATAATGGATGTGATATTGATCTAACACTGTCATCCGAGGAAGAAGATCAAAAGTTTACAGAAAAAGAGAAAGAAAAGCCAAGTGAAGACAGTAGCAAAGAGGTTCTTTCAAGTCAGCAAGAGTTAGAGAGTCATGTAGAAATACCTACTGACAGCAACAGTGATGAAAGCCCATCTGCATCTAAGAAAGCGTCTGGAAGCAAATTGTCAGCTTCGGCTCCTCCATTCAATCCAGGATCACTGTTATCAATGTCCCACCCATATAGCACGGTGGCAATATATGATGCCAGTGCTGTTCTTCAGGCAATACCAAGTCAAGCAATGGAGATTCTCCCCCATGCCATTGATACTAGAGTGCCTCGTGGTCCTCGGTCCACTTTGTACTATCGTACTGGGCATTCCTTCCAAAGGAAACAAGGTTACACGCACAGCCAGAGCACTATTGTAAGGGGTAGCTACTCCCCTACAGCCATGAATCCCCATGCTGCTGAATTTGTGCCTGGAAGAACTTCGCAACAATCCGATGTGGCTGACAGAGAACCAAGTCCTGCTAATCCTGTGACCAATTCTGATGTGGATGTTGCATCACAGACCACAGATGAAGTAAAGGCTGAAACGCCTGCCACAGAAAAGTCAGGCCAAGTTGAGAAAGTTGTTTCAGGTAAAGGAAAGGAAAACAGAGGGAAAGACATCGTGAGAAATTCATACAAAACAGAACTTGCACGGCAAATTTTGCTCAGTTTCATTGTGAAGTCAGTGCATGACAGTTTAGGTTCCGCCCAAGCTGAACCAGAGAGGAAGCCAAGTGGATCAGATGAAGCTAGTAATGAACAGAGCAGCAACTTAGGCAAGAATGTTTCTGGTCGCAAAGATTCAGATAAACAAGAGAAGGTCACGGAGGCGCCTAAGGGTCTGAAGGATACTGAGGGATTTACAGTTGTTTCAAAACGCAGAAGGCGGCCACAGCCATTCATGAACCCCATAAATGGACTATATTCTCAGCCGTCTATTTGTACCTCTGTCAGTTAAGGTCATTGCATTTTCAAAGATCTGCAATATTTTGGAAGACGCCTTTGCTTAGAGGGTTGGTAGCAGAATTTTGCCCTATCCAAGTGAGCAGCGAGCATGTAGTCAAACTGTACAAATTTTTCCGGGATACCCTTTGTAATAAAAAAAAAAATGCTGTAAGCTGCAGTAGCTGTAGCGCTGAATAAAATGTTCCTTTGTATGTTATATAGGACAGAATCATAGGAAATAGCAGATGTTAAGTTAATCCATTATTCCAGGGAAGCTTCTCTTATGTCCTTGTGTTTATGCAGTTTCTCAAGTTGTCACCCATTTATCTTTGCAACTTGCAAATACTGTTAGAACAGAAGAAACTAAATCTGCTAGGCGCCAAGAGTTTTGAATCCTGTTCTCGAAGGCATGTCTTTTATTGCTTCTTTCCCTTGTGCCCAAACTAAAAACTGCTCAGTGTGGTCATTGGATGCCTTGTCAGAGGATCAGCAGCACGCCAGCACTTCACTGTGAAGCAATTGCAGCTGCAGACCAGGGCCTTGTTCAGATGCAAAAATATTTGGAAGTTTTGGCCACTTTTTGGAATTTTGCATCTAAACGGGCCTCTGTAAAGATTTGGACTCATGGCGTGTAAAAATTTGGAATTTTGGCCTGTAAAGTTTACAAGGCCCAGCAGCACTAGGGTAACCCGCCGTTGCCTT
>DXKC01000411.1:0-15916 GCA_031170775.1 Cymbopogon citratus
GTGATCAGTGACATCACTCCCATATAGAGAGGGGCAAATTCCATCTTGATTGTCTATGTCTCAAGCATGTTTCCCGATCACCCGAAGACTACCTTTATAACTACCTTGTTACAGAGCAGCATTTGACAGTCCCTAAGTAGGTCGTTCCACATCTCGAGTACATACGACAATCTCAGGTCTAAGGACATAACGTACATGATGCAAATAGAGACATTCTCAAGTTGGGTCAGTCCAGCCTACATGTCATACATGTGCCCACATAGTTAGTTTGACATCTCCATGTCTATAACTTGTGAAACATAGTCATCTACTAACACATGTGTTGGTCTAATATTCAAGTGTATTCTCACAAGAACTCAGACTAGGGACAATGATAGAATAACCATACAAGTAATTGAGTTTCACAACAATTCATATAATTGTCAATCAATACAAGTTGTCTATAATGGATATTCAATGAACACTGTATAATAATCATGGATACAGTCGGAACATCATCATCTCTATGATTACCTCTAGAGCATCTTTCCAACAGCTAGTGCTCATCTCCAACACTTTCTGGAGATCTGTAGCACGTTCACCATCAAGGACATCCCCAAAGATGCTATACTGCTACGCCTCTTTCTGTTCTCACCTTTAGGGAGAGCTAAGCAGTGGTTCTACGCCAATAAGAAGAAGAACACTACGTGGGCACTCTGCTCCACCAATTTTCTAGCAAAGTTCTTCCCTATGGGCAAGACCAATGTTCTCCGTGGGAAAATATCAAGTTTTCAGCAACAACATGATGAGACAGTTCCAGAAGCTTGGGAGCACTTTCAGGACTACATCCTTGAGTGTCCTCATCATGGCGTGGAGAATTGGCTGCTCATGCTCACATTCTACCATGGGCTCAGCAACGGCACTCGTGAGACCATGGATGCTGCCGCTGGAGGTGCTTTCTTATCGCTTACCATACCACAAGCCACTACTCTTGTGGAGAAGATGGCGTCCAACCAAAGTTGGAATGAGGAAAGAACTCAGACCCGCAAGAGAGGTGGAATGCACCAGCTGAAGGAGGTGGACATGATGTCTGCCAAGATGGACCTACTAATGAAAAGGCTTGAAGATAGAGCCACTGAAAAGAAGGAAGTCATGCACATTCATGACTCACGCATGATTTGTAAAGAGTGTGGAGATACTGGCCATTCAGGTGCCAATTGTCCAGAGCTGATGGAGGACATGAACTACCTCAACAATAATAAAAATTACTACCGTCCTCAGCAAGGCTAGAATCAGCAACAGAGGCCTAATTACTCAGGTAACTACTAAGGTAATAATTCCTCCTACAATAATTTCAATCAGCCACCTTTGAGAGAGTTAGTGCTTAATCAGGGAAAGTTAATGGATAATCTTTCTAAGAAGCTAGCAACAAATGACAAAACTCTAGAAACTATTAATAGTAGATTGGACAATTTTGCCAATGCTATTAAGAATTAGCTTAGCTTCAACAAAATGCTAGAATCTCAGTTACAATAGCTTGCTCACTTTGCTCCTGCCGACGACCAAGGTAAGATTCCAGGGCAATCTAGAGGATTAGAAACTGCAAATCTTATAGACATTTATGATGCAGGAAGCTATATGAGTGACCTACCTAGAGAAGCATGGACCAACTTAGCTCTACCAATGAAGAAAGGTGATCCAGGGAGACCGGTTGTTCCGATCTCCATTGGAACTGTGAATTTCAATGAGGCAATCTATGACTTTGGGGCAAGCGTGAACATTATGCCTAAGGTAATATACGAGAGACTATTCAATTATCCTCTATCAGAAACAACCATGTGTTTGCAGCTTGCGAACCAGTCACTCTGCTACGCTCAAGGCATCCTGAGGAATAGATGTGTGTGAATTGGAAGCTTGTACGTACCTGCAGACTTTGTAGTCATCGAGATAGGAGGAGATATGAAGTTGCCCATCACTTTGGGATGACCATTTTTGAATACTGCCGGAGCTATCATCTACTCCAACACTACCAAGATCGTCTTCAATGTCAAAGGCAAGACAGAAGCTTTCTTTTTCAAGGATAGGGTGTTGTAATTTCCTGCACACCAATTTACTCCTTACGAGCCAAAGAAAGAGATCATCAATCAAAAGAACAAGAACAAGAAGCAAACTAAGACCAAGAGTAGGGGCAACAATAAGAAAGCCTGTTGGATAACAAAAATTACTCAAGCATCAGAAATAAAACTTGTGCGCTGAATCGCGCTTGTATTCCAATCGTCCTGTACATTGCACATGTCAGGGGGTATTTATAGGCCCCCTGGCTCCGCTCTTTACAACATTTACAACAAATGTCACTACATTTGTTTTTCAATCTACACTTTGAAGGAGTGAACGAAGTGACGAAACACACTTCGCTCATCCTTTTGAGCCTTTAAAGTCTTGAACAGGCAGTCTTTGATCTTTCTTCATTCTTAACTTCGGGCAGAAGTCTTTCTTTTCTAGATGAAATCTTTGGCATCTTGATTTTGACCCTAGCGAAGGTAATCTTCCTTCCTGCAAAGTCGAATATTTGACTTCGCTATCTTCACTTTTTTCAGCGAAGTCGAATCTTCATCTTCGCTGTTTCCTTCATCGGAGCCTTGTTAAGTATAAGAAAAATTCTATCCTCCAAAGTTCTTTATACGAAGCCGATATATTATTTTTGGGAATGAAGTTTCTGATGAAGCTAACGACAAAGTTTAGGCGTAAAGTTTTCTGGCAAAGGATCAAATCACCAACAGCAGCCCCACACAGGCAAAGGCCTACTCCAAAGGTCTGAATCCTGTGAAGTTTTTTATTTGAAAAAATAGAGCCGGAAAACGCCGTCCAAACTTTGGAGTTGGCTTCTCTTTTTGAATTTTTATTTGAAACGGCTAGTTTGACCGGCTGTTAGGCAAACTATAGTGTTTGACCCAAAGCTGCCTATATATACTGCGGTGCCTCCTCCCCTCAGGTGTACTTCTTTTTGTTATAGTGAAGCTCTACTGGTTTTATCAAAGTTTCCTTTGAGCGCCTACAAACTTTGGAGACCTCGAAGCGAAGTTGATTCTTTGAGAGTTCTCTTTAAAGGTTAGTATTTTGTTTATTTTAAGTTTGTGGATTACTTTTATTGCTCATGTTTTTTTCATGTTTTTGTTTTTTATAGATGTGTTCTCAGGAGAAAGAAGATCCTATGAAGTCAATTGTTGAAGAATCTGATCCTGAATCTGATAATGAGAATCTTGATGATGTCTCGGCTTCGGAATCAGAACTTGTTGGGGATGATAGCCGCTCAATTAGATTTGGGAGGACTTTGATGACTGCTGAAAGATTAAGTGACCTTATGCGCTGGGGAATGCTGGGTGAAGATTCTTTTCGTCTCCCCGATGAAAGTGAAGTTGTTCCAAAGCCATGTTGATAGTTATTAACCATCAAAATATATGTTAACTAAAGAGAGAAAGGGGGATATAAAATAAACATCACCATAGACTTAGGGTTTTAACTAACAATTTCTATGAGTTTTGGTGAATGTCTGTTTCTGCAGGGTGACAGCTGAAAAGAACCAAAGATGTCCACATGTCAGGTTTACATAGAGAGAAAATGTCGAACACCAACTTTTCTGTGATCAGGAAAGTTCTACAAGACATCCGACCGAAGGAGAGCCCGAACGGGGCCAGTGGTCGGGCGCCGCCCGGATTCTTGGGCGCTCGCCCGGGCAGCTCAGCCAATCAGCGCAAGCCTCGCGGATCCTACCTCCACCGCCTTTGAGGATGAATAATAACCGTGTGTTTAAGTAGGTTTGATCCAAGGGCTGTGGTGCATTCTACAGGGATATATAAACAGAGCTCCTGACCCCTAGAGGATCAATTCATTAAATCAATTATTCATTATCTCATTGTGGAGATGAAAGGGCTCCCCTAAAGGATGCTCTCTCTCTAGAGAATTAGGGCTAGACTTTCTAATGTAGTATATTAGTTCTAGTTGAGAGTTAGGAAGAGCGGAGCTATGCTCCGGTTCTAGAGAAGTCTTCAGGTTTTGGTATGTCTTTGTATCTATTCTTTGTAAGACTTATGCTTTAATATATTCATCTTCTCTATTTACTTTATGCCATTAATTAGTATGAGTAGTATAGTTGTTGCATCTTGGCATGGGATCTTTACTCGTATTGAGTGCTCTAGTTATATCGAGTAATTAGAGTAGTAATCGATAATGTAGACATGGTGTCTAGGCTATAGGTTACCTGAGGTTGCGCCCATTCCCATGGATAGTTGTGGTAGCCCCAGAGGTGACAGCTCTGTCAGGCCTTTGTATTCCACCACGTTCGGGTTGGTGTTTCGTAGAGCTTTTTGGCAGCCTTATCTTGACTACTTTCTTTCGAGAGTCGGAGAGGTACTGTTGCTCCAAAGTGTCATGTGTGTAACTGCTATATCTATCCATACCCCAGTTGCATAGAACCAAAGTAATAGAGAAGTTCATAGGAACCTTGATCTCTCCTGTTGTCCTCTCACTATAACTAGTTACTCATTTATTATAAATTCTCTTGTGTGCTATCATATATCCTATCCTATTATTTACCCCTACTTTAGTCTAGTTGGTTTACTAAATTAGTAGATATATGACGGTAAATTATTAGATTCTTAACCCATACTTTCCAGTGGTAAAATATAAATAATGATACCTGGAATACTCCCGGTTAAAATGCTACAATGGTATTCTGTGCGCTTGCGGAATCGTTCATATTCTAACTACACTTAATAAATACCAACAAGCCACAACCAGGTGAATGTGTTGTTTTTAAGGATCTTTTTAATGCTGGTCTTCGATTCCCTTGTCAAGATTTTATGGAAGATCTTTTCAAGGCTTTTAACATTGAGATGCATCATCTAACTCCGAATGGAATTGTTCGGATTTCACAGTTCCTTTGATTGGTCAAGGCTCAGAATGTCGTTCCTGATATTCGAGCTTTTTGTGACTTTTATGAAATGCATACACAGTTCAAGCAACAGGTTGTAGATGGTAAAACTATGGTGAAATATTTTGCTTGCTGTTGTTTTAAGACTGCTCAGAATGCAAAGCAGATTGCCCCTGCTACAAGGAACAAGTGGCCTGATAATTGGCCTCGATATTGGTTTTATCATAAAGTTCCGATGGTTGAAGAGAAGGAGATTTCTTCTTCTAGGAAGATTGTTAAGAAGTATCCTTTGGCTTCTTCGATGAGTGTTGGTGACTTTCTTTGTAGTCCGACATTTGAGTCTATGATGATTTCGAAGAACTGTGCGAAGGCATTTAAGACCACTGCTAGTTTTTAGTGTGCCTGGGATTAAGTTGAAGAATATGTTGCTGCTCGGATTTGGCCGCTTCGCAAAGGTTGGAGTTTTCTATGGTTTCATCAGAGGAAAGTGCGCGGGAAGGATTATGTATTTCCTGATAGAGATTTTTGTCATCCTCAGAAGTTTGCTACTGATGAAGCCTTTTTAACTGCTATTGAGGGCAAAGCTAATGATTTGCTTGGCAAATATTTGAAGAGTGAAAAAGATGCTATTGATAGAATTCTCGGTGCAAATTATAGAAGATTGAACAGAGTTTTGGAGGTTGCTGGAATATCTTATCTAGAGAGACCTCCTCCTGCTTATTCTCGCAAATCTAAATCTGATGTAGGGGATTCAAATAAGGAAGTTGCTGAGAAGAAGAAGAAGAGGGGTGGTTCTGAGATGAAGAAAACTATTAGTAAAAAGGTGAAGAAAAATCAGGAAGTTGTTAGTCTTTCTGATGAAGAAGTTGATGATGGGTTTTTGAAAAGTTTGGGTCTTTCTAGTGTCATTGTTGAAGAAGCTAGAGGTTATTCTGGTGCTGCTAATGTTTCTTCACCGAAGAGTGTTGAAGAAGAGGTGAGAATGATTAGTTTAGTATTTTCTTCTAGTGGTTTGACTCCGCCTATGTTGACTCCGCTTGATGAATATTTCTAGAATTTGGGTTTGAAAGATGCTCCTCCGAAGTCTTCTTTGGGTGGTGAAGGTGGTAGCCAGTGTGTGTCTGCTGATGCTGATCTCGGGGGTTCTCATCTTCATGAAGAAGGTGAAATTTTGAACTCAGAAATGACTCCAGGGCCTTCTTCCCCTAGGTTTTTGTCTAAGACTCCTGTTTTTTGTGAAGTATTGAAAGACAATGATACTGTTCCTTCAGCTTCGAATCCTATAGTTGAGGCTGCCAAGCCTCATTCTTGTAAAGGAACACTTGTTGCTGATGTTACTTTCGACGACGATGATGATGTATTTGATGATGAGGCTAATGATGAATGAATTTCTCGTTTATTTGACTCAACTATGAATGCAAATACTGGTGAAAAGGTTGTGTGTCAGTTGGAGAAGAGAGTTTCGATAGGTATTTTTCTTTATTATAAGTTTTTATTTAAAGAGTATAATGTTCTACTGATCTGAGTTGTTGCATATGTTTTGCAGAAGATTTCTTTCCTGGAGCTTCGTCTACTCCGATGGAAAAGACAGTTGATGTTGGAATGATGAAGGGTGTTGCTCAGGATCCTGCAACTCCTGTTGCCGATCCTTTGGGTGCTACTTCCACTGAGATTGATAAGGAAGTTTTTAAAAGGTGTTTGGATTTTTGTCAGTCTCAAGGTGTGAGTTTGGATGCTTTCAAATTTGTTGGTATTAGGGCAGATAAACTTTGAGTTCTTCTGAGGAAGCCTGAGTTGATGCTGTCGAAGTGAAGTGCATTGATGATGCTTTTACCGTTCCTGACGCGAAGTCTGAATTGTCTAAGAAGTCTCCTCTTGAATTGACTGACGCTGGGGTTTCCATGATGTATAAGGTTTGCATTCTTCTTTGTGATGATTGATTGTTTTTTTAGGGTTAATTTTTGGTTTCTATTTGCAGGGAGCAATTCTTCTTAAGGGTTTGAGGTCTTTGCTTGAGGAAAGTGTGAAAACGTCTGCACTTCATGAGAGAGCTTTGCTTGGCGAGGTTGAAAATTTGAAAGCTCAACTTGAGGCCAAAGAAAAAGAAAGGGTTGAGGTTGTTGAGACTCTTCATGGTATGGAGACAAGATGCATTTCTACAGAAGCTCATCTTGAAGAGAAGACTGAGGACTATACAAAGTTGCAAAGAAAGTATGATCAGCTTGAAAATGCCTATAAGCGTTTGGAAAGGAAAATTGCTGAGAAAGATAGTGACTTCGTGGTAAAATGTAATTGTATATGGGAATTATGTTTGGCTTGTTATAATAAATTTGGCGCAAGGCCAGAAAATCCTTGTTGGAAATTGGGGGATCTTGGCAGCTTCTTTAGCTGGTTATGTCGTCAGTATGATGATTTACCGGTTGTTATTCAGACAACCTCGGATCTGAGTGTGATTTACTCCACTTGTGCTCTTTTTCACTTAATGAAAGAGTCACAAGATCCTCTTTTTGAGAAGCTCTATGGCCAAGATTTCAAGTTCCCTCCTATTAATGAGTTGACTCAGGTGTCAAAGAGAACTGCTGTGCTCTGTGAAAAGTACTTCAATGAGTATTGGAATAGTGGAGGTCGAGAGCATGCTTTTTTGAAAGCGAAGCAAAGACTTCAGAAGGTCTCCCCTTTTTTATTTCTATTTTTATTTGCTTCAGAAGGTTATATTTTTTGCTTTTTTACTGATTGAGTTTCTTGTAATTGATTTTAGCAGCTTGAGAAGGATATTGCCGCTAATGAAGCGGCTCTATATGAACAAGCCAAGAAGGATGCTGAAGAAGCCTGGGATGAAGATGTTGCTGACCATGTTGTTTAGATTTTTAGTTTTAGTATTACTTTTTTAGTTGGCAAAACTTTGTGTGTAATTAATGAAGTGATGTTATTCCAGATGGTGATGTTATGATTGCTACGGCTCTAGCCCCTGCGTAGCCCCAAGCGCCATCGCAGTATATTGTCCATTCTAGGATTTCCTTTGTTTCTTCTAGAAATTTAGACGGAGTCCAATCTGCTACGAAGTCAGCCAGGACTTGTGATTTTTATTGCTATTTGTTTTTCAAAGTCAATGTAGAATTGAGATAGTTCTGCAGCTCATTTGCCTAGTCTTCCTGAAGTTCGACAGCCTTGAAGGACTTTTTTTAGTGGATGATTTGCTGGTACTCTGATTCTGTGTGCTTGAAAATAGTGCTTCAATTTTCTTAACGCCATAAGTACTGCATAGGCTATTTTCTCAATTTCTGAGTAGAATATTTTTGAACCTGAAAGTGCCTCTGAAGCGAAGTAGACAGGGATTTGTTTCTTTGAGTGCTTACTTTCTTGTTCTTGAATTAGGACCGCACTGACAGTTTTTTCTGTTGCGGAGACATAGAGCAGAAGTTCGCTCCCTTGCTCCGGAGTTGCCAAAGTTTCTGGTGCTGCTAAGTATTTCTTAATTTCTTCGAATGCTTTTTGTTGCGGAGCTTCCCATGGGAAGTTGTTTTTTATGCCTTTTAAAGCTTGGAATATTGGCAGACTTCTTTCTACTGATTTGGAGATGAATCTGTTGAGTGCTGCTAGTCTTCCTGTCAGCTTTTGAATGTCCTTGATGTTTCTTGGTACTTCCATATTTAAGATTGCTTGTATCTTCTCGGGGTTTGGATCGATTCCTTTTGTGGATACAATGCATCCTAAGATTTTGCCTTTCTGGACCCCAAAGGTGCACTTTTCTGGATTTAGCTTGAGATTCGCTTTTCTGAGATTTGCGAATGTTTCTTAGAGATCTTTGATGTGCTCTTTTCTTTTCTTGCTTTTGACGACAAGATCATCCACATATGCTAACAGATTTCTCGGGATTTGATCCTTTAGGACGGTTGAAGTCATTCTGACAAATGTGGTTCTAGCGTTTCGAAGTCCCTCAGCCATTCTTTGAAAACAATATGTTCCGAATGGTGTTATGAAGCTTGTGAATTCTTCATCTTCTTTTTTCATCCACACTTGGTGATATCCTAAAAAGCAGTCCAAGAAGCTAAGCATTTCACTTCCTGCGGCTTGGTCAATGAGGTTATCGATTCTTGGGAGAGGAAAGTTATCCTTCGGGCATGCTTTGTTAAGGTTTGTGAAGTCGATGCAGATTCTCTATTTGCCATTCTTCTTTCTTACCATGACTATGTTTGCCAGCCAGGTTGTGAATTGTACTTCTCGTTTGACTTTGGCATCTAGCAATCTTTGTACTTCTGCTTTTGCTGCCTAAATTCTATCTTCGGCCAGTTTCCTTAGTTTTTGCTTCTTTGGCTTGAAGTTTGGGTCGATGTTTAATTTGTGCTCGATTACCTCCCTGCTTACTCCTCCGAGGTCGTTTGCCGTCTAGGCGAAGACATCTTGGTTTGCCTTAAGAATTTCATTAGCTCATCTTCTTCTTCTTGGGTTAGACTGGCTCTGATGATTACTTGCTTTTTTGGGATCAATGGGTCTAGTAGAATTTTCTTTGTTTCTTCGCATGGTTGTGTTTTTGCACTATCCATTTCTTTCTCTTCCTCTTCGTCGATTGTGTGAATGTTTTTCTGAGCTGGATGAGAGTCTCTTTCAATGTTCCTTGCTTCGGTCTGATCTCCATATATTGTGATGATTCCGTTTATTGCCGGCATTTTCATGCATAAATATGAATAGCTGACGATGGCTTCGAAGGCATTTAGACTTCCTCTTCCGAAGATTGCGTTATATTGATTGTGCATTTCTACGACGTCGAATGCGATTTGCTCTATTCTTGCGTTGTTGACGGTGCCAAAAGATACTGGGAGTATAATTCTGCCAATGGAGTTGATCCTTTTTCCACCGAAACCTACAAGTGGGTGTTCGGCCCTTCCCAGCATTCTTCGGTCAATCTGCATTGCTTCTAGTGTCCAAGTAAAAAATGTCTGCGGAGCTTCCTCCGTCGACTAAAATTTTTGATACCGACCATCCTTCGATGTTGGCTTCAATTATCATTGTGTCCATGTGCAGATAGTCTTTCAGTTTGAGATCTTGGTCTGAAAATGTTATCGGCATGTGCGACCATCGTGTCTTTTTGTATGGTCCTTCCATTGAAATTGAGTTTACCCTTCTGAAGTAGTTTCTTTTGTCATTGTTTGAGTTGTATTCCATACTGTTGCCACCGCATATTGTTAGTATTCTTCCTCTGCTTGGGTGATTGTGTTCCCATTGGCTACTAAAGTTGCAGGTGAATTGTTTGCTTGCGTGCTTTGTTGATTGTTTGTGATGGAGATTTCAGGTTGTAAGTTTGGTGGCTGAGTTGGTCTCCACTGGTTTGGATTGTAGATGGCAAGTGGTTCGCAATTGTATATTGGTGGGGGTCCTGGTAACATTGGTTGGTTGTAAGGGATTAGAAAGTAACTTTGGTTTGGTGTTACTCTTTCTTGAATTAGGTGATTGACTGTTCTTTGAGGTGGAGTTATGTTTTCTTGTTGAACCTCTTTGATGTTTTGCCTAACCTTCGAACATATTTTGGATGTGTGCCCAGCCCCTTTGCCATGTATTATGCAATACATTTCTTCTAGTTTTAAGATTTTCCTTTCTCCGTTTCCTTGGTTGAAATTTCCTTTGTACGAATTTTCCTTGAAATTTTTGTTCTGGTAGTGTTGGCTGCTATTTTGGCTTCGGTGTGAGTTGCTACTTTCTGCTGAGTTGATGTTGTTGATTCTTTAAAATGGCCTTTGGTCGTAGTTGTTTTGTCTTGTGGTGAAGTTGTTGTAGTTGTTGTTTGTCTTTGGTGGATTTTTGAATCCGTTTTCTTCTTTGATTCTTTTTCTATAGTCTTCATCGGAACGACAATATTTTTGCATTTCCTCATATAGTTCAGTGACTGTGGTTGGTCTTTCTCTTTGGAAATGTGAGGATAGTTGCCCTGCCCGAAGACCCTTGATGGATGCTATGATGACAACTTCTTCTGGGACATTTGGGATTTGTGCTTTTGCTTGAACAAATCTTTTATAGTATTGGTTGAGCGATTCTTTTGGTTGTTGCTTGATGTTGAATAGTGAGTCATAGGTAAGCGCTTTTTGTTGAAGACCTTGGAAATCTAATAGCAGTGTTGAGCGGAGTTAGTCCTAGAATTTTATTGATCTTGGTTTGAGTGACGAGTACCATTGTTGTGCTGGACCTCTCATTGCCATGATGAGTGATTTGGCTAGAGTGATTGCATCTCCTCCTCCCGATGCCACTGCTGCTTCGAAGCTCATGAGAAATTGTCTTGGATCTGTTTGGCCATTATAAATTGGTATGACGTTGAATTTGAATCCCGCTGGCCATTTTGCCAATTGTATGTCGTTTGATAATGGTTACTCTTGTCAATTGTTGATATTGATGCGTGTGGCAATTTTTCTTGCGTGCTTTTTGCTGCAGAGAGTGGCTCGTCGCTTGTTAATATCTCATAGCTTTCGTCTCGATTTCCTCATTCAGCTTTTTGAGATGTGCTTCGGCTTCAGCTATTTTTTCCTTGAGTGATTTTTCTCTTGTTCTTGCTCGACATGCTTCTAACTCTTTTCTCTTGTTTTTGAGTTCTTGCTCAAGTTCTTTTAGCCTTCATTCTTCGTTTTCTCTTTCTTCAATTGAGTTGCTCAGGTTATTTGGGTCTTTAGCCTTGAGTCTTCTTTCTTCGTTCTCTTCTTGGGGATCTTGTTCTTGGGTTCTTGTTTGTTCTGTGGAACTTGACTTTTTGGGTCTTGCCATCTTAACCTTGTGGTCGGTAAATTCTTCGAGCACACACAAACGGTGGGTGCCAGATGTTGGATAATAAAAATTACTCAAGCATCAGAAACTTGTGCGCTGAATCGCGCTTGTATTCCAATCGTCCCGTACATTGCACGTGTCAGGGGGTATTTATAGGCCCCCTGGCTCCACTCTTTACAACATTTGCAACAAATGTCACTACATTTGTTTTTCAATCTACACTTTGAAAGAAAGTGAACGAAGTGATGAAACACACTTCGCTCATCCTTCTGAGCCTTTAAACTCTTGAACAGGCAGTCTTTGATCTTTCCTCATTCTTGACTTTGGGCAGAACTCTTTCTTTTCTAGATGAAATCTTTGGCATCTTGATTTTGACCCTAGCGAAGGTAATCTTCCTTCCCGCGAAGTCAAATATTCGACTTTGCTATCTTCACTTTTTTTAGCGAAGTCGAATCTTCATCTTCGCTGCTTCCTTCATCGGAGCCTTGTTAAGTATAAGAAAAATTCTATCATCCAAAGTTCTTTATACGAAGCCGATATATTATTTTTGGGAACAAAGTTTCTGACGAAGCTAACCACAAAGTTTAGGCATAAAGTTTTCTAGCAAAGGATCAAATCCCCAGCAAAGCCCAAACGATGAAGACAGTAAAGATGGTCACAGCAGTCCATAGAGACCATGACCACCTGCTCAAGTCCCCACATCTCATCAAGAAGGACGACCCAGGTGTCCCAACCATTCAATGCTCCATCAACACATGTTCCTTCAACAAAGCAGTCTGTGACACCAGATCGGGCGTCAACATCATAGCCAAGGTAACTTATGAATTCCTATATGGTACTATGCCTTTGGACCCCACCTATGCACAGCTGCAGATGGTAGACCAGTCCTTTCGCTTCGTGGAAGAGATAGTCAAGGACGTCCCTATCCAGATCGATGACCATTACATTCCTACTGACTTCCTAGTCATCGACATGGGTGAAGATGAGTACGATTCACCCATCATCCTAGGAAGACCATTCCACAACACTACCAAGGCCATCATCTATATTGGAACAGGGGAGATCCACCTCCACTTCCCCTCAGAGAAGGTACGCCGCCATTTTACTAGTGATTATATAATAGAGGAGGAGCCCAAAAAGAACAGGTCAAGGAGAAGGCAGCGTACCCATACCCAGAAGAAGAAGATCATCATGGACAGATGGGCTAACTATGAAGGAGATGTTTCAAGATATGAAGACCGGTATCCTGACAAGAAGAATATCGTCGAGGAGATGGTACCACCAGAAGAAATTCCATCAGCTTCTTCTTCCAAGTCATCCTCACCTACAAGGCAGGTATGGAAACCAAAGGTAAACACCGAATCAATTTCTGCACATGACACAGCACCGTCGGCACCGTCCGATGTGCCCCTCAAAGACTGAGCGAACAAGAAGGTCCTGTTCGGAGGACTGAAAATCACCGAACGTCATGCCCAGAGCTAACACTTGGTATATATCAGTATATTTTCCTTTTCTGCATTATATTTAAATTAGCATATTTATTTTTTTAAATAGCATGAAGCAGTTGCATCTAATTACTGCATTAGAAAAGAAAATAAAAATAGCATGCATTGCATATTAAATATTAAAGCCCCATGCTAATAGCTTTGTGGTATAAAATCCATAATGTCTATCTGCTATGGTGGCATAAAATAATAATAATAATAAAAATATTGCATTCATCATGTTTACAATTTTCTCCATAGCATAGTAAAAAAATAAAAATACCAAAAATTGATTTTAAGATCCTGCTACATAGAAATATTATAAAGGTCTTGACACATTGAGCTAGGAGTTTTATGACTAACGCTTAACCAGTTCCACAAGCTTTGTTGTCTATTTGAGCTTCACAGGATCAAGAAGAGCTAACAGGCATACAGACGCCCTGTTCCTCGGTGAGTGCTTTCTTCAACAATCAAGTATTGTTTCTAACAGCAACCATCTACGACACTCTAGGAGAGCTAGTACGCCTTCACTGCCTGTCAGCAACATCAACAGACTATGTCAATATTCAGCTTGGGGGAGAGCACCCCCGTACACCGAGCTAAGTATTCCTTGCTTAATTACCTATTCTATTTATTAGTGTGTTAAAATAAAACAAATAAAAAGATAAATAACTTTAGAAACACAACAAAGATTTCCCTATTTATTTATAATCAGTTTCTGTTAGATAATAAAGTGGCTAGCTATAATAAAGAAGAGCTCTTAAAAGAATCTGTTGCTAAAATAAACCTCTAGAATAAACTCTTGCATGGAAATGATAAATAGTTGCTCTGCCTTAATTCTTTGCAAGTATCTAATTTTCAACCTTGCACTCTCTGAGTTTTAGACACAACGGTTTAGACTTGAGATTTGCTCTGAACTTGAAACCTATGGGTAGCAAATACTTGATCTAAATCTAAGTAGTTGATAGATATGATATAAAAAGGTTTTGAGTTGCTGTCCATCTTACTCCTAGAGATACTAGAGTTCTGAAGAATTTATTTTGAAAATTTTAAATTACATGATGAGCTCCTTTATGACGAGAGTTTAAAATTCCTACCACAACCAAATACTCATGCTTACTAGATTAGAAAAGCTATCCAGATATTTATCACTTTGTAGGCAGTGAGTATGGTTAAGCTGTGTTGACCCTTAGGAGTTAATCATGCAGTTAAAGTCAATACTATGTGCTCTCCATCCATTGATCTTAGCTACTTCTATCCTCAGAAGCACGCAACCACTAAAAGCCACTCCACCATATTCATTATGTGCTACTTCTATTCCTGAAAGTACCACCCACATATATATACACACTCCATCCTATGCTGTTTCTGATATAGGGACACGCACCAATACCGCTCCTACCCTGAGAGTACGTATTCATCCATATATCCATCCAAACCCACTTAAGTGTCATTCTCCTACACTAGGAGATGACATCCAAAAATAATATTATTCTATAGCTCCAGTTATCAAATTAATACTCTCTACAGTTATCTGTGTATTATAGGATTGGTATGCTTTAAAAAAAGAGAAAAAAAGAGAGAGGACAAAAGTCCTAGAAAGAAGAGAGCAACCAAGTCCTTAGAAAAATTTAAAGTTTTGAAATTAGGAAGTTGTGTTATCCCCAAGGAGCAATTGTAGAATCAGATCTTCATCACCATTACCCCTCATTTATTACTATCATCCACATCATCTATTTCTTTTCCTTTACTTACATGCTCATATGATTTGATTGTATAACTAATTTCTTTGGATCCATGGTTTAACTATGCAATATATGCAAGTAGGTTTGAGATATTCTCCCCACCTATGAGCTCTACATAAGCCTATTATAAGTAGGGTGAGAGAGAGGCAATCTCCTTATGCCTTAGTTCCACAAATACCACATATCTTGAGAGAAAGAGAGAAGGCATACTTTACAATTGTCTTGGTAAGGATCCAAAAATACCACATATGAGAGACTTGAAAGGGTCATACAAGGAATCTATGAGTTTTATTTTGAAAATCTTACAAAAACTCTGGAATGATAGATCAAAGAGTGAGAAACATAGCACTTGACCTACTGTTCTGTCTTTCAACTACCCAAGACCCAAGTGAAGGTTATAAGCCCCATGGTAACAGGTAATAGGGCAAGTTTTGAGTCAGGATAGTTCACTCTAATCCGGAGGAGAGTTCTTGTTTGAACATATGTGTACCTATAAGGCGTGAAAGCATTGTAGCAACTCCTGATCCATCACTGAGTCAATCTTTGCTTAGGGATGAGCAAAAGGTAAGCTTGGGGGAGTTTATTGACGGTAGATAAGTATCAATTTTAACCGTCAACATAACATGAGAAAGGATTAAAAGAATAATAACATCTAGCTATAGGGGTTATACTAATAGAATTCCATGAGTTTTGGTGATTGTCTGTTTCTGTAGGGGGTTATCAGGAGAATAGTCCACATGTTAGGTTTACATAGAGAGAAAAGATCAAACACCAAATTTTATGGGATCAGGAAGGTTCCAGAAGACACCCGACCGAAGGAGAGGCTAGGTTGGCATAGGGGCCAGGCGCCCGCCCTTCCACGTGGACCAATGGGGTCAAGTCTCGCGGATCCTGCCTCCACCGACTTTGAGGATGAATAATAACCGTGTGTTTATGTTGGTTTGATCCAAGGGCTGTGGTGCATTCTACAGGGCTATATAAACAGAGCCCCTAGCCCCTGGAGAAGAAGAGAAGAAAATCATTATTCAATT
>DXKC01000415.1:0-17871 GCA_031170775.1 Cymbopogon citratus
TGCAGTGGCTTTGACTCTGGATGCACGCTCGTGTCTGCTTGTGCCTGCTGTTAGCTCGGGTGTTTTTCCCTGCTTCTTTGGAAGGTTACTAAAGAAGAGGAGGTATTGAATTGCTGCGAGCTGGAACTAAATGGCCGTGGATTTAAGCGTGGGGTAGTGACTAGAGGCTTTGTGGTTCTCCCCCGTTGTTAATTGTTATCCCCTTTGAAGGTGTGTATCTCTGAAGCAATTATCCAGAGGCAAAATAGGAAAGCTGGCATCACAAAGAAAAAAAAAAGGGAAAAAATTTCTGGTTTCTCACTGTATGACCGTTGATGTGTGCTGCATTTGATCGGTTGTGTGTTTTTTGTGATCATATCATGCTTTATTTGCTGAAGCGCTTCTGGTTATGTTTTTGTCTTGTTAGCTTTATTTTTATATTGACTGTTCCTGTTCCAGGGTTGGAAATCTATTTGACCACTCAGTGAGTGGCCTCGTGTGAAATCCATTTCTGGTTTGAAGGTGCTTCATCAATGACATCTGGAAACTGTAATAGCATGTGCTGATCTTCTATGCTTCACCACCTGATTATCAATGGGCTCTTTCCTGAGGAAACAGCCCAGCTACCTCTTCATTTTGATAATTCTGCACCTTGTTGCTCGTGAGGCAAGAACACTGAGTTCAGATGGTATGTGATGGTTATGTCTGCTATTTGTGGCACATTGTTTCCACTTGTCCAAAATGCTAACACTCATTGGTACTCTACAGGGGAAGCACTTCTTGCTTTCAAGAAGGCAGTTACAAATTCAGATGGAGTCTTTCTAAATTGGCATGAGCAAGATGCAGACCCCTGCAATTGGAAGGGTATTAGATGTGATAGTCAGAGCAAGAGAGTGACTAATCTGTAAGAATAAAGAACCATTCTTTAAGTTAACTTGGTTTGTTGTGACCTTCTTAATATTTTACTTAGCTATCTACAGTTTTTGCAATAGTAGTTTGTTTTTTTATGGGATATAATTTCTCTAATACTCCTTCCATTCTTTAAGTCGCCTTACCTTTTCTAGATACATAGCTTTTGCTATGCATCTAGATAGTATATCTAGGTGTGCAGCAAAATCTAAGTATCTGAAAAGCCAGAACGACTTACAATTTGGAATGGAGGGAGTATTGGCAAATGAAATTTCAGTATCTTCTGTCAATGTAGTATAAATATCTGACTTGCTCCTTTATTCAGGATTCTTGCATACCACAGATTAGTTGGGCCCATACCACCAGAAATTGGAAGGTTAAATCAGTTGCAAACTTTGTGAGTGTATTCTAAAAATGGCATTTCTTGACCTTTTCTTATTAGTATTCCTCCCATATCATTTTTTGGTACACCTAAATGTATTTTTTGTTTTTTTGGCGTAGGTCACTGCAGGGGAACAGTTTGTATGGTTCACTTCCTCCTGAACTGGGGAATTGTACCAAGTTGCAACAATTGTAAGTTTTCTAATGGCTAGAGTGCACTTGTTCAGAGCATCAATGATCCATGGATAACACTGATCCATATCAATTCAATTGCATGCTTATATATTACAGACTTTACTGTGTATATAGTATATCTTTTGTTCTCTGATGTGTGATGACTTGCAGGTATCTACAAGGAAATTATTTAAGTGGATACATCCCTTCAGAATTTGGCGATCTGGTGGAACTTGAGGCATTGTAAGTTCAGATTTCAGAAGGAAATTTCTAAATCTCAGTTGACTATTGATCAGTTTTTCAATATATCAGTGTTGTTTTTTACTGTCCACTCGACATCAGATAGAGCTCTCCAATTAGACTGATCCAAGCTTCCAGAGAGATTTACTATTTTACTATAGTAGTTGACCGAACCCAAAAGCCCAACTTAGTAAAGAAGTTTACAGACAGTTTGTCCTAGCCATGGTAAAAGAATTTATAGATTGATTGTTATATCCCCATTTTTTTTCCTCTTCCAGGGACTTGTCCAGTAATACATTGAGCGGATCTATTCCAGATTCTCTTGATAAGTTGTCCAAACTTACATCATTGTAAGTTTTTGTTATTTGGGTAAATCATCTTATTGTTATGAAAAGTTAATGGCTGAGATAAAAACATCATTTACCTGCAACCTTGTGCAGCAATGTTTCCATGAACTTCCTGACAGGAGCAATACCATCTTCTGGTTCACTTGTCAATTTCAATGAGACATCGTGAGTATCTTACCCTGTTTTATTTATGGCCATATCTATCTTATTCACTATCATACCTATTTATTTATGTCTTTCGCCAAAAAAAAAAGAAAAAAAAAACTATTTATGTGTGATCTTGTGAATACAGACTTACAGAGATATTGATGCATAAGCTTCTCTAATTTATCTCTCTATTGTCCAATGAATGAGTAGCAATACTACTTTCCCATCCATTAGATTCCAACTTAATTTTATTTTTTGGTAATGTAGCTTTGTTGGGAACCTTGGTTTATGTGGGAAGCAAATAAACTCGGTGTGCAAAGATGCACTTCAATCATCATCAAATGGTCCGCAGTCACCTTCCCCAGGTACTAAATATATTCTAGTAACATAGTTTAAGGCTGTAAGCTTGATCATGTTGTGATTTACTTATATCAGTTTGGAGTTGTGCAAGTTGATATGTTTGGCACATTTATTTTAGGTCAAGAGATGGACCTACAGGCTATGTCTTTTAATTTTAGCATGCTAAGATGCTAAAAGCCATGTGCCTAACTGTGGTCCTATATTCCTTTTGGGGAATTAAAAGCTATTAAATGCGGCATCAGTAAGTGTTGAACTCTAATAAGGTCCAATAGTCTACTTAGGAAATTAAAAGCTTTCTTAGACAGCATTGTTAAGTGTTAAAGTTAAACTTTGATAACTGATACCCATATGCCTCAGGCCTCATAGTTGTGGATTGGATCAGATTTTGTGGAAAAACAGGTGAATGCATGCTATCATCAAAGATGAATCTTGTGGATAACCAAAATGGTAACAATGAAGTAGACATTAAAGTTGGTGAAAGTACCAGTTAGCTACAACATTGAAAGAGCACAAAGGATTATTTCTAGCTTACAGCCTTTTGAACCTGGATCTTTTACCTGGTAAAGCAGTTTTCCGATAACAAACAATTTAGCCTTCTAATTCTCTGGTGACCTGATATGTATCAAGTTTGCTTTGGGTGAGAATTGACACTGTGTATTGCTGGCTTGCTGCTTGCTTGGGTTGGTTGCTCCTAGCCACCCCTTCGCCTTATAAGAGTCCCCACTCCCCAGTGCTCCTCCCCACACTTGTCATCCTAAGTGGAGACTACGGATCTGCATGCTAATATGATCAGTATAAGAATCCTTCTAGCCTCACCTCTTTCAAGATGTAAAACAATTCAAACTGGCACATATTTTTTCCAAGACCCTGTGTTCTATAAGTTTACATGCAAGGCCTTCCATTAGTTGTGATTCAAGATTTGTACCTTTTGTGCTCAACAACTGCTCTCTTTATTTCTTTGCATTTCAACTCTTGTTTTCTTGTATTCTTATGTATTTTGGTGTTGTCTTACAACAGATGACATGAGTAATAAAAGGAATGGGAATTCTACCAGACTTGTTATAAGTGCAGTGGCAACAGTGGGAGCTCTCCTATTGGTGGCTTTAATGTGTTTCTGGGGTTGCTTTCTTTACAAAAATTTTGGAAAGAAAGATATGCGTGCTTTCAGAGTAGAGCTCTGTGGAGGTAACCATGGCATGGAATATGTTGTGCAAGTATTTATTATTTTCAAGAGGAAATTGTCTGATGACATTGCTTTATTTTTCAGGCTCTTCTGTTGTGATGTTCCACGGAGACCTCCCTTACTCCTCAAAAGACATCCTCAAGAAGCTAGAGACTATGGACGAACAAAATATCATTGGAGCAGGAGGTTTTGGAACTGTTTATAAACTTGATATGGATGATGGCAATGTCTTTGCTTTGAAAAGAATAGTGAAAACAAATGAAGGGCTAGATCGGTTCTTTGATAGAGAACTCGAGATATTGGGAAGTGTTAAACATCGGTATTTGGTCAATCTTCGTGGTTATTGCAACTCTCCTTCATCAAAACTTTTGATATATGATTATCTTCCAGGTGGAAGCCTGGATGAAGTGCTTCATGGTAAAGTGTCATTTTTGTTTATCAGCTTACATCTCTTCTCTTGCATTTATCTTTTCATCTTTAGTTGCTTTTTAAATAAACATGTTAACAAGCTTGTTATCAGTCCCTTTGCCACTATGACAAGTTAATCATGTTTTTGTTCAATGCAAACAACAATTTTAGGCTTCTAGATATTATGGGCACACAAGAGTATGGGGCGCTAGGTCGCACTTAGCAATTGATCCTGATATAGGACAATGATCTAAAGGTCGAAAATATTTTTTGAACACGGCGATTCCCTGTTCTCTTTTGAGGTTTTCTATAGTCCTTATAAAAGAAAACGCCACCAGCATGGATTTATAATATTCTCTCTCTTCATACAAGCTATCCACAACATCCCATATTTGTTGCTGTCCAATTGCCACTACAAATCCCATCCGTCCAATGGCATCACATCTCTTAGATTTACACAGGCCCAGTCAAGGGAAACTATAATTTGTATTAGCCTGGTAGCCCATAGTCTGAGAAAATACAATAGTAGCATTGAAACAATAATTTTACTTCATTGTCACTCGAGAGTATTGTTTATTCAAACGCAGATTTTAATGCACTTCTCATTTATCATCATAAATTTGTTACTCCACAAAATAGTCATCATATTCATACATTTTTTTTATTTAAATGATGCTCCAATGCTCCTGCATATGTGATCCCTACAGCAGTGTGTGGGGCATCCTTCTAGTACTTAAAGAATTTGCAGCCAGTCTCAACGAATCTTTCAGGATTTACACTTGTTTTTTTATCTGACACAGTGCAAAGTAGATTAATATTTGCAGCCAGTCTCAACGAATCTTTCAGGATTTACACTTGTTTTTTTATCTGACACAGTGCAAAGTAGATTAATATTTTATATTCACTCCTTACATTGTTTTGTCTGTAAATCTTTGCAGAAAAATCAGAACAGTTGGATGGGATGCACGTATTAACATTATACTTGGTGCTGCAAAAGGCTTGTCTTATTTACATCATGATTGTTCGCCTCGAATAATACATCGTGATATAAAGTCGAGCAACATTTTGCTTGATGGCAATTTTGAGGCCCGTGTATCAGACTTTGGACTTGCAAAGCTTTTAGAGGATGAAGAATCACATATTACTACAATAGTTGCAGGAACATTTGGTTATCTTGCACCAGGTATGTGGAAGTCGTTCTGTTACATTTTTAATTGCCGTTCAGACTTTCTCTGGTTGCTAAAATATCATTGTTAATTTAATTCTCAGAGCTAACATCAACAAAATCTTTCTCTGGTTGCTAAAATATCATTGTTACTTCTCTGAGCTAACATCAACAAAATCCAAATCCACAGAGTATATGCAATTTGGCAGAGCCACCGAGAAGACGGATGTCTACAGTTTTGGGGTTTTGGTACTTGAAATACTTAGTGGAAAGCGGCCTACCGATGCATCCTACATCGAGAAGGGATTGAACATTGTTGGATGGGTATGTCCTGTTATGACTTTCCCTTTGATCCGCACTGTTATAAGGGCTCCATTATTTTAAATCTAAGACTTGTACATTTTCCGTGCGACCTTCTATCGAGTTGGAGTAACCTGACAGGATCATCTTGTCTTTTTGGCAGTTAAATTCTCTGGCTGCTGAGAACCGGGAGAGGGAAATTGTCGATCAGAACTGTGAAGGAGTGCAGATCGAGACCTTAGATGCTCTGCTTTCTCTTGCCAAGCAATGTGTTAGCTCTTTGCCAGAGGAGCGGCCAACAATGCACAGGGTGGTACAGATGCTGGAGTCGGATGTAATTACACCGTGCCCTAGCGACTTCTACGATTCAGAGTAGTCTCCTGGACAAGCCACACTGCTGCTAATTTCCCGTGGAGGCGCATTCCTTTATTCTTTGCAGATATTGTGTAAATGCATTACCGCGGTGTTTGGTCTCCAATCGGCTGGTTCAAAGGGTTACATTTTTGCGTCTGTATACCTATGTATATGTATTCTGTCATGCTACAAGTTGGCTATATCCTGATTTAATAAGAGAGAACTTACCAATAGACTACGTGTGATTAACCATCGATCTTTAGATACTGGTAGATGCTGGGGATACAATGAACAGTATTTTCTGTAGATACTCCATCTGTTCCAAAAAAAAAAAAAACACAGTACCATGGTTTAGTATCTTAAGTTTGATTAACTATAGATAAAAAACCATCACTATATGTATTATAAAATGTATATTTTTAATAAATTAATTTTCAAGTCATAAATATGGATAGTGTTTAGTAAAACTTTAGTCAAATATACGCTTTTTTATGGCACTTCTGCTTGCATGTTTGTTAATTGTAGCTAACGAGTAAAGAAGCTGTAAAAGTAGCAACTCAAAGTTCTTTGAAACTGGGGTTTATTACAGACGCGATAGGTGACAGTTAAACACAATGCACGAGACACAACACACAGCTAACGCCAGTACAGTGACAAGTGTACTACACCGACGCTAGCATTTTATGGACCCGACCCGACCCGACATGTGAAGAATTACACGATCGATCGATCGATCGACACAAGACGAAGACGGCACCATCGGTTCTTGATGAGCATAAGCGCCAGTCTCCTCTAGCCGGAAATCTGGATAGCCTTGACGTCGGGCTTCTTGACCTCCTCCTTAGGCACGGTGACGGTGAGCACGCCGTTCTCCATGGACGCGCTGATCTGCTCCGTCTTGGCGTTCTCCGGCAGCCGGAACCTGCGCAGGAACTTGCCGCTGCTGCGCTCCACGCGGTGCCAGGTGTCCGTCTTCTCCTCCTGCTCCTTGTTGCGCTCGCCGCTGATCTGGAGCACGTTGCCGTCCTCGACCTCCACCTTCACCTCCTCCTTCTTCAGCCCCGGCACGTCCGCCTTGAACACGTGCGCCTCCGGCGTCTCCTTCCAGTCGATGCGGGCGCCGGCGAAGGCGGCCGTCTCCGAGTTGGCGCCTCCGAACGACGGGAAGAGGCTGCCGCTCCCAGAGCCAAAGGGAAAGCCCTGGAAGGGGTCCCAGAGGTCCAGGTAGAAGGGGTCGAAGGCGCTGGCACGGCGAATCAGCGACATTGTTGGTGTGTCTGCTGTTGCTTCGAGTTTTGTGTGACGCGGGAGATTGGATTGTGGTTTGCTTCAGCGACTCTTGTGTGTCTCGGTTTCTTGGCTGTTCTGACTTCTGATGAGGAGCGTCGACGCGGGGCGGCTCCATTTATAGCAAGCGACGGGAGGGCCTGGCTGTGGGCTTCCGGAGTTCTCTCGTGTACCCAGCATGGGCTAGAAGTTACTAGATCTCACTGTTGGGCCAGAATTCACTCAGATGGACTGTATCTACGTACGTAATGGACCTACTGGATTGATCTGGAATCTTCGACCATCTCTTGTTCTGACTAGGAGTATCACTGTTGGCCCAATCGTGTTTCCTTTGTGGCCCAGTCCTCCAAATCCAGTTGCTACCAGTACATTGTCGAAGGGGCCAGAAGTATCCAGAAGCCCACGGCCTCCTAGTCCGCCGTCCGTCGCGTCGCTATAAATCCTTGCCGCCCCGCCGCGTCAGAGCCGGCAAGCAGCACAACGACGAACTGTCAGACACCAGTCCGAATTTTAGATCCACCAAACCAGTCGACGACTCAAAATCACACAGCAAACCCAGCCAATCCAACCATGTCGCTGATCCGCCGCAGCAACGCCGTGTTCGACCCCTTCTCCCTGGACCTCTGGGACCCCTTCCAGGGCTTCCCCTTCGGCTCCGGCAGCCTGGTCCCGTTGTTCCCGCGCACCAGCTCGGAGACGGCGGCATTTGCCGGCGCGCGGATCGACTGGAAGGAGACCCCCCGAGGCGCACGTGTTCAAGGCGGACGTCCCGGGGCTGAAGAAGGAGGAGGAGGTCAAGGTGGAGGTGGAGGACGGCAACGTCCTCCAGATCAGCGGCGAGCGCAGCAAGGAGCACGAGGAGAAGAACGACAGGTGGCACCGGGTGGAGCGCAGCAGCGGCAAGTTCCTGCGCAGGTTCAGGCTGCCGGAGAACGCCAAGACGGAGCAGATCAAGGCGTCCATGGAGAATGGCGTGCTCACCGTCACCGTGCCCAAGGAGGCGGCCAACAAGGCCGACATCAAGAACGTCCAGATCACCGGCTAGGAAGGAAGCACGCGTGCGCTGTGGAGTTTTCAAGCTCGTCTCCAAGTACCTGTCCTACTGTAGTTGTGTGTACTTCCTTCGTCCTAGAAAAGAATACAATTTTTTAACTTTTATTATTCTTCTTTGATCATTCGTCTTATTTTATTTTTTTTATATAAATAATAAATTAAATAAAATAATTTATAATAAAATAAATAATATTTATTAATATTTTTTTAAATAAGACGAACAGTCAAATAAGAATCATCGAAGTTAAATAATTATATTCTTTTTCGAACGGAGGGAGTATAGTGCTTTCAGTTTATCCTCCCGTGTGTTTCTGTAATTGTGTTTACTAGAGTTTGGGTGTACTCCTTGTCTCGCAAATAATTATGCGTTTTTGACTTTAACAATCCTTGTTTGACCGTTCGTTTTATTTGAATCTTTTACGCAAATAACAAAATAAATAAATTATTATGAAAGTATCCCTAACCATGAAATAAGTCATAACAAAATAACTAAGCAGTTTTAGAACTTTTTAAATAAGACGAACGGACAAACGAAGATTGTAAAAGTTAAGAATGAATAATTACTTGTGAGACGGAGGGAGTAACTGCTCACCTGCCGCTGTCTTTTGCACTGTCGTCAAAGACTCCCATCTCAAAACTATGGCTGGTATTATGTTCTGACGGCCTCTCCAAAAGTAAACTATTACAGTATGTTTTTATGGATTATATAAAAAATTTAAATAAGATGAATGGTCAAACATAAATTGTCGAAGTTAAAAACGGATAATTATTTGTGAGACGGAGGGAGTATGTACTCTATATACATATGGTTTGTAAAACTCCAACAATGAACTCAACATTGTCTTCCTACACTGCAATGCACTGCCTATGTACTCTATATACATATGATGCATACTCCCTCCATCTTTTAAAAAGAACGTAATTCTTTGACTTCTATAATTTGTATTTGACCATTTCTCTTATTTAAAATTTTTATATAAATAATAAATAAATAAATAAATTATTACGAAAATATCTCTAATGACAAAATAAGTCATAAAAAACAAAAAAAATATTTATCAATTTTTTTAAATAAGATAAACGGTCAAACAAAAATCATAGAAGTTAAAGAATTACGTTTTTTTGAGAGACGGAGGGAGTACTGTATTCACTTGCCTACTTCATACCATAAAGGTTATCACAACATATTCAGTTTTATGAAAGTTGTAGTGCTCATCTACATGTCCATTTATGTTTTCTGGGACATATCTAATATGTAGTTCAACTCGGCGTGCAGTGCGCCGTTCTCGTTCTACTCAAAGCGAGGAGTTGAGCCTGAACTTGGCGGACCGAAGTCACTTTCATAAAACGAATGAAGGACCACTGAAGAGACCCTGAGTGGTACCGGGCAGCTTGCCGTGTCTACCTTCTCCTCCCGTCCGTGAGACCGCCGCCCACCACCGCCCGCCCCTCGTCCACCGCCGCCGCCGGCCCCCTGCCTCCCCGGTGACCTTGCCGGCGGTAGGTCAAGCGGGCCGGCCTCCCCTTCTCCTCCTCTGTTTTCCCCTCTTTCGCCCCTTGTAAGATTCCTACTTATGAAGCTCTTCTGGAGGGTGGCCGAGCTTATGGCGGCCATGGCGGCCGGCATGGGCTCCCTCCACAGCTTCAAGGTTAGTACTACAATAAAGGCCCTCTATCTTCCCGTGCTTCTTCCTCCTTGCCTGTTCCAACAATATGCGGGCTGCATGGTGTTGTCCCCAACTAAATCAAGCCAAGGAACTAGCACAATCTGCAACACCTTCATCAACAACGGCAACCTTGACTCGCTGCAACCCACCAGCGACCTCGTCCCGCCGTGCGCATGCACGACGGTGCTGTGGTCACCACCAAGAAAGAGCGACGAGGTCAATGACGAGCTCGGCAACGGCGCGCCACCTGTGTTGGAGCTGCTGCGTGCCAAGATGGGGGCTCACGCGGGCGTTTATCACATCGGCAAGCCACAACGGCGAATCCCCGGAAGCTGTCCCTGCCTACTCCAGATCTCAGCCATAGCAGGTGCTCCCGCGAGCCATTGCGACGGAGAAGGAAAGGATGCGGCACCTACCCATGGCCTCGACATCGAGCCGCTCCTCGCCGCTGCAATTTCAAGCCTGCGCGTCCTCAACTGCGAGGGCGGTCATGACGATGGTGTCCCGCAAGAGAGCGGCGGCGGGTTCAGCACCGGGGAGTCCATGGAGTCCGCGGCCGTGTACAACCAGGCTGTCAATGCCGTCGGCGCTGGACTGGCGGCAAGCCAACACGCCGTCGTTGATGCTCCACTGCAGCAACAGGATGGGGCGGCCGGATGCAGCTCCCCTGCTGCTCCTACGTGGTCCCCACCTCCTGCAATGATGGCCCAGCTAAGACATGCTGGTCGGCATGGAAGCCGCTGGAAGTTGGTGGCCACACATGTCTTCCACGCGTCCTCACTAACCCAAAGATTTTTTTCAGGAAGGTTGCTCTTGTGGCGGTGTTGCCTATGCATTGCAGTCTCCGGTCTTGATTTCCAATATTTCTACCAGACAGCTACTTCTGAGGCGTTTGCTTGATGACTCTGTATCCATCTGGGCTTTCGGTTCGAGCTTCTTCTACCACCGGCGACGACATCAACAACATTCTTCGGTCACCGGCATGTTCTTTCTTCGAAGGCTCAACCGGCCCACTCTTTACCGTCGCTACGCGCGGTCAGTCCATCCGGGTGCACGCGTCTTTGACGCCCCTGCGAATACCCACCGCCGGCAGACTCATTCTCCGCTGCGCCTCAGTCGACGATGCTGTCTCCTTTCTCGGTCTCAAGACCATGTTGTAACTTGGTCTTCCTTAGAAGACTTATATGTAATATGGCTGCTTTAATATATAATATATGTTCTTGTCAAAAAAAAAGTCACTTTCATAACTGTTGTCAAAAAAAAAAAGAAGTCACTTTCATAACCGTACTTCCTACAGCTAACACTCCAATCCTGTGGGAAATAAAAAGAAACTGGCCTCACAATCAATATGCATGTTTTGACTTCCAGCAGCATCTACACACATGAGATGCTCTTGATTTCCTCGCATATAGGAACAAGATGGAAGAAAAATTCGAAGGTCAGACAACTTACTTACGTCAGCTCAACAGAAAAGACAGATGTGTATAAATAAAATACATATAAATAAACCAGATAAACAAACAGAACAGCCTGCTCCTCGTGCCTATTTATATCACCTCTGACTATTACCCTCTCCTGGACCTGGGACTCCTGAGCTGAGCATCCACCATTCCTCCGTGTTGAGGAGGTTGCAGCAGCATTTCACCAACTCTCCAATGGATTCCTCTCTTGTCCTAGCTCTAATCGCTGTTGCCTTGCCCGTGCTTGTCTATCTCCTAACGAGAGCAAAGAAGCCACGGCGGCCGGCCGCGGCCAAGCTGCCGCCGGGCTCGCTGGGCATGCCGGTGATCGGCCAGAGCCTCGGCCTTCTCCGCGCCATGCGCGCCAACACCTCCGAGCGGTGGTTCCAGGACCGGATCCACCGGTACGGCCCGGTGTCCAAGCTGTCGCTTTTCGGCTCACCGACGGTGCTCCTCACGGGGCCCGCGGCAAACAAGTTCATCTTCTTCAGCAGAGCCCTGGTGATGCAGCAGGTCCAGTCGGTGCAGAGGATCCTCGGGGACAAGAGCATCCTGGATATCACGGGCGACGAGCACAAGCGGATCCGCGGCGCGCTGGCCGAGTTCCTCAAGCCGGACATGCTGAGGCTGTACGTGGGCAAGATCGACGGCGAGGTGCGGCGCCACCTCGACGAGCACTGGGCCGGCCAGCGCACCGTCACGGTGATGCCACTCATGAAGAGGCTCACGTTCGACATCATCTCCCTGCTGCTCTTCGGCCTCGGGCGGAGCCCGCTCCAGGACGCGCTCGCCGCCGACTTCGCGCGCGTCATGGAAGGCATGTTGGCCGTACCGGTGAACCTGCCGTTCACGGCGTTCAGCCGGAGCATTAGGGCCAGCGCCAGGGCTCGCCGTCTGATTGCAGGGATCGTGCGAGAGACCATGGCCAAGCTGGAAAGGGGCGAGGCCTCCCGGAGCAGCGACCTCATCGCGTGCCTGCTCAGTCTGACCGACGACAGCGGCGCGCGGCTGCTGAGCGAGGACGAGATCGTGGACAACTCCGTGGTGGCCCTCGTCGGCGGCCACGACACGTCGTCCATCCTCATGACGTTCATGGTCCGCCACCTCGCCAACGACCCAGACACCCTTGCCGCCATGGTCCAAGGTGAGAAACCCAGCTAGAACGCACTATTCCCACGTCGTATTATTCGCTATGCTTTGCCGTGACCGCTGCCATGGCTCGCGACGCAGAGCACGAGGAGATCGCCAAGAACAAGGGCGACGGCGATGCCCTGGACTGGGAGGACGTGTCGAAGATGAAGTACACGTGGCGAGTCGCGCTGGAGACCCTTCGACTGGTGCCTCCCATCTTCGGCAACTTCCGGCGAGCGATACAGGACGTCGAGTTCGACGGCCACCTCATCCCAAAAGGATGGCAGGTGTTGTGGGTGGCGAGCGTGACGCACATGGACGCGGCCATCTTCCACGAGCCGGCCAAGTTTGACCCGTCTCGGTTCGAGAACCAGTCGGCGGCAGCGGCGCCACCGTGCTCGTTCGTAGCGTTCGGCGGGGGTCCGAGGATCTGCGTCGGCATGGAGTTCGCCAGGATCGAGACGCTGGTGATGATGCATTACCTCGTCAGGCGATTTAGGTGGAAGCTCTGCAGCAAGGACGACACCTTTGCCAGGGACCCCATGCCGTCGCCGCTGCACGGCCTACCCATAGAACTCGAGCAGAAGGGATCTGCATAACAGTGTTATACACTAGAACTTGAGCACAATGCAAATCATTTGATGTTCTTCGTGGTAGAAAATAAGCAGCAGCGGCCACTGCAGCTGCTTCAAAAGCACAGGACTCCATGTTGCAATGATTGATGGGCACATTGTGGCTGGTGACATGTCAAAATGGGCGTGGTTGAACCACGGTCCGAACCGCAGCCGAGCCACCGATCCATTTAATCAGCCCAGGTGAACCGGTTGGCCCATTAGCCTCGAATGGTTCGCTCGGAGCTCCGATGGTTCGCATGGTTCGCTCCACCAGCTATACATACGTGTACACGTACAATCTCCAGCGGCAGCCGGCAGCTAACTACCATGTACCAGCTGGTTCGCATGGTTCTTTGCTACGTGTACAACACAAATGATTGATATAGGATAAGTTTCTACATATCTGGACATGTCAGACTTGGGGAAACTGTATCCTCTGAATTACCAAAAAAAAATCATCGTACATGGCACCGATATGTAGACAAGATAGACTTGGGGACATGTCAGACTTGAATGAACAGAATTACTGCATCTTTATCGACACAAACAACACAAACAACTCAATGTTTTACAGTTCTCCGATTCAGAAACTAAGACTGTCAGTTCAGGCTAAGCAAAAGCAATATTGCAAGAGCCTTCTAAGTTTTACCTAATATAATCTAAAATAGTAATCCATATCTCCAAATATATAAATATTGTTGTAGGCAGCTACAGAGAACAATTGCCGAGTAGCAGTACCATCGATCTCTGGCCAATCGACTTCAACCACGTAGTCACAGATGGAACTGAAAAGGAATTTGTAGGTTAAGCATGCAGCAAACAGAAGAACTAAACATGAATGCCATGCTAGGCACAAGAGAACAAATAGATGATGCTAGGCACAGGAGTTATGACTATTACTGATAATCAATAACCACATGAGTGCTCTAGTTTTGCATCAGTCAGGGGGCTTTATCAGAAGAAAAGAGATGAAAAATATATTTACCTGGCATGCTGAAGTCATTAAAACAGTCTGAGAAATCTTCAGAGAGCATATCAAATCCAGCCTTTTCAGATAAGAGGAAAAATATTAGTAATCATGCTATACCTAAAGAATATATCAGTCACTAATATTCACTAGATCCATAAATAGCAGCAGAACCACAAATAGCAGTAAAAGAAACTAGCAGTCCGGCGAGCATCTCTCTAGCTAGGACGATCTGACATACTAAACGTGGTGCCACGTTTATTTGGTTCACCTATGAAAATGGTTCGAGTTGTACTTTTTTCTCTCTACTAAAAGCCTATCGAATTGCTTGTATTGCATTGGTTATACGTTCAAGAATATCATTGATGAGTAATATATTTAACCTGATTTTTTTTAGAGTGCTGAGACCCGGCTGGAGTGGGAGATAGAGAGGATGGAAAGCTTCCACTTGTGTCTATAATTTTCTGTGTCGTATCTCTGGCATGCTCAAAATTTGTCATCTTCCTGCGTCACTGTTGATGTGTACAGGCTACAACCAATGCAAAGCATAGCATAGATCCTCCGCGACGGTGAAAGTTTGTTGCTCATAAGTACGTCCAAACTTGTTCGGATGGTCATTTCTGTACGTACACACCATGGCCGATAAGTGGAGGTTGATAAGTTCAAGTGATTTATAATTTGAAATAGAGGAATAGTTAACACCTTTTCCCTTTCAAAATACACTATTTTCTTTGTGATTTTTCAAAATAACTATTTTAGCATTTTGCCTTTTTTTTGGTTGACTTGAAACCTTCCCCTATACTAAATAAATGGCATGTCCTGCTTTCTTATGTTAAAAGAAAATACACTTTGAACTATTGCATCAAAAAGGGGACAACACTGTTATTATTTGTCATACCATTTAAAGAGTATATATATGTACCACCTTGATGAATACTATATGTACGGGCCATCCATGTGTGATATTTCCAACCTTGAATTGGAATATTATAGTGGATCCATTTATTTTTCATGATACCTTCTCTTCAACATCCAAACCTCAAACCTTCACATTCTACTTGCCAACCAACTACAACCCGCTTCGTCCTCGTCCCCTCTCTTTAAGAGCTTGTGAATCTAATGTGCGTATCACACTATCACCCTGACCCGTATTGATTTGATGATCTTGTCCCTACCTACTCATTGGCCATCCTCAACTGCCTGCTTGGCCTAATGGCTTGGTTTTCACTTTATGTATCCCTAACAGTCCAAAGCTTACCGGGTATCGATGACCATAGAAATTATTATAATTTGTCGAGGAACATAAAATATGTCAGTTAGTTTTAATGTAATTAGAGTATATAGAATAAAGATCATTTCTAGTAAGAAACATCCATATAATTTTAACTAGGTTACATAAAAATAATCAGGATAATATGGAAAATCAGAAATTAAAAAGATAAACACATTATTGGAAGTTCAGTTATATACAGAAGTGACCTGGGCCTGGGCCTTGGACGTGCTGGATCAGACCGAAACAGCATCTTGCTCGAGGCCCATGTAAATTTCCGTACCAGCCCCAGATCCCCCGGCGTTTTTACTCCTGCGGCCTCCGCGGCTCTGCCTCTGTTCTTCCGCTTTCCCCAGCCCCGGCGTGCGCGATCGCCGCCGCCGCCGCCGCCCTAAGACACGTCTTCGTCAGGTATTCTTCGGCCCCCTTCGCCGGCGACGAGTACGCACATCCCTTTTCTTCCCTTCATGCTGTGCGGAAACCGAGCATTCAAACCCTAATTCCAGCCTTTTGTTTTCGGATCCGATCTAATTACAAGCGCATGCATTGTATTGTGCCAGCTAGCTTCGATGTTTATGTTTGCAAAAATTATCGGGTGCACATGTCCTCCGTGGTCCGAGCCACGCGCCTTGGCTCGGGTTAAATCTGTACTTGGTCTTGGTGGCTAATTAGCCAACCACACACCGCAGCCGTACCATGGCAGCAAACCCTGTGTGGATGGTCAGTGAGCCCACCTATATTAACTCGTGTTGTGCCAATCGAAGGGGTTACTCTGCCTAGTGTGTCTCCTTCTTTGACACGCCAACTCACAACTAGTCATGAACCAACTAAATTTTGTAGTGTAGATCAATAGGCAAGTGTTTTCCTCGCAAAAATTTTAAAAAGGATATGCTGAAATTTTGTGCCTGTAGTGTTCCTCTGGACTTGATGCAGATGGACTATTCTCATGTTGACTCCTTAGAAGGTTGCATATTTCCAGTTGTGCAACTAGTAGTAGGTTCACCTAGATATGGTTTTCGCGGCTATGTAGGATGTAGCTGCAGAAGGTGCTGCCTTATTGCATACTGTGACTGTACCTCTAGCTGTCTCTCTATAAATTTGTTTACAGAAGAGTCTCTAAACAGTTAAGGGGTACCATTAAGCTGCTCTTTCTTTTCAGATCATCACTAGTAATCATTTTTGCTATTAGTCTAAGATATCCTCAGTCCTAACTTTAATCAAGTACTTTTGGTATCATGCTATGCCCTTATTTTTGAAAATTAAGGAGGGACTATATGTTTCACAATTCTTGCATACACCAGTCCGTTTCACAGTTTTTGTGCCTTGACAATGAAAACGACAGCATCTTTTGATGCACCACTTTCTGTTTTTTGTGTCTTAACAATGAAAATGAGCATCTTTTGATGCATTATATTTCAATGCCATGTTTGTTCTTAGCACCAGTGTTCAATTTTGCCTAGACATTCTATGACCTGCCAATGTTGAGTGGACATAATTACATAATATCTCCTGACAGACAATGATATGATTTCCTATTTTGGGTCGATACTCAATATTTGACTAGGTAATCCACAGCCTAGCTGTCTTCATGTCATCTGTGGTTACAGATATATGGTGTGGTTAGTATCTTGCTCAGAAAGACGTCCAAAACAGACTTATCTCATCCTGGAGTCAATTGGTTCAATTGATGGTGTGCCTATAACTTTGTGGCTTTATTCATACTTCTACTTGTGATGGTTGATTGGAATCTGCATTTTTGCTTATTCGAAATTTGAGAAATACTTTAATCATTAGGATATAGTTCCTGAAAGCCTAGTCCTTACGTGTATGATTGTATTGCACTCTGTCAAGACCCATTGAAAAACATTTTTTTTTAAAAAAAAAAACAAGTCACTTAGGGTGTTTAAAGTGAGTACGGCTCCATTTGGGAGTACTGCATGTTTGGCATTGTTCTGAGTTTCTCTTGGTGATGTAGCTTCCATACTTTTATTTGTGATGGTTGATTGGACTATGCATTTTTTCTTATTCTGAATTTGAGAAATAATCCAATCATTAGGATACCAATGTGACTCCTAAAAGCCTAGTTCTGGGAGTACTGCATGTTTGGGATTCTGTATGTGTTTCTTTTGGGTAATTGCTTTTTCTCGTGCTATGGCTTACATAGTTACATCTTTTTGCATCATTTGCAGTTTTTTGTGTGACAATGTCTGGTCATACCCAACCTGAAGGACCACACCAACTTGATTCAAAGCGTGCTGTGAATTCATGCCGAAAGAATGTACCCGGCACATCATTCGTATCAGATTTGAGAGATCACATCCACGAGTTCATCAGCGCCTCTGCAGATGAACACCGGGCATGCTTCACAAAGACTATCAAGAGGATGTTCGCAATGTCAAAGACTGTCACTGAGAGATCATCTGAAGCCAAGGAAGCTGGTTCAGAAAGTGTCTTGCCACTTCAGACCACAGTGTC
>DXKC01000417.1:0-17488 GCA_031170775.1 Cymbopogon citratus
AAAGCATTCCTTACAATGTAACTTGTGAATATTTCATCTATTACATTAACAACAAACTACTATAGCATTTACATATACCATGGACTTGTGGTTTCTAGTGTCTTCAGATTTACAGATTAGCAGTAACTGCAAAACTAATTTTCATAGCCAGATGTGTTGCCTAAACAGACTAGTCCTATATGCATCTGTATCACAGTGGCAAGGGACATGGATGAATGGATTAATCAGCAATAGCACCTTACTCAAATACAGGTTACATGTATAATACATAATTTGTTCAGGATGAAGAAAAGTAATGTAACAATTCTGCAGCTGAGCTAGAAGACTTCTCAAACAATTGCTGTTAACAAAAACCGAGAGGTAGTCAAAAGACAGATAGACGTACATGTAAAATCTCTGCTCGAACCTCTCTATCAAAATGTCTGCCTCTCTTTTTGCCCTTCCTGCATATCATTTTTCCATTAGTTCCCTCTGGATCATGTGGAACAATTGACATACCATCAACAGGTGATTCAGAGGCTCCATTTTCAGCTGGTGGATTTGAAGGCATTGTTCCATTTCCCTCACTACCTACTGGTTCAAATGGTACAATTGCCATGTCAATAGCTGATCCATTGCTCTCTCCTTCGACCGGAGAATCTAGTGTGATCATGCCAGTTTTTCCCTTTCTGCATCTGGCTTTTGCCTTTTTGCCTCTGGGCTTGCCATTGCTGCTTTGTGGTTCATTTAATACGGCCGCCACATCTTCAACAGGCAATCCAGAGCTATCTCTTTCAGCCGATGGGCTTAGCGTGAGAGCCTCATTTGTAGGTGTTGGATTTGCTGACATTCTGCATATGGCCAATCCAATGGTACATCAGATTCTAACTGCCAAATAATACATGAGAAAGATACTGGACACAAATGCCGAAATGACTGGCATTAAACCCCTATGTGGATCCAAATGAACCTACCTAAGAAGGTCAACTGATTGTTAGGGGCTCTAACAACTATCTCACTAGCTATGCCAACTCAGCGAATAGCAGCTAATACGACTAGCCCAAATGACCAAAACAAGATAACAAATGAACCACAAAGTGCACCAACCAATCAATGGTCAAAGCAGCCACTTACCCTCCATCAAGTGTTTGATTTTCTGATTGTAGCTGAGTACCAGAATCCGAGTCCTAGAAAGAAAAAATATCAAAGCTTCAATTCAAATGAAAATGCAATCCAAAACAAAGCGATTAAAGCAATCTGATTATCAGTATAGGCGACCTCCATAGCCTCCTGGAGGGCGCGCTCCACCAGCTCCTCCTCGGAGAGCACCTTCAGCTCATCGACACTGCGAAAACATATCCACACATTAACAGGGCACATGGAAAAGGACTGTTAATTCGACACGACAGAATGAATCATGGGATTACCAAAGCTCATCGTCGAATTCGTCGCCGGGGTCTCCCAATTCGTCCTCCAAGGCCTGGATACAAACGAAATAAGTAGGGAGTCATACCCAAAACACTGGGGGAAATAAAAGGTTAGGCCTTGTTTAGATTGCAAGTTTTGCCACTCTCTCTCCATCACATCGAATATTCGGACGCATACATGGAGTACTAAATGTTGGTAAAAGAAATAACTAATTGCACAATTTAGTTGTAAATCATGAGACGAATCTTTTGAGTCTAATTAGTCTATGATTGGACACTAATTGACAAATACAAACGAAAGTGCTACAGTATCTGAGTTGCAAAAATTTTGCAATCTAAATGAGGCCTTGGTTAGGGTTTTAGAATAGTTGCAAGCAGGCTTGGTTGACACCTGGAGCTCGTGGAGGGCGGAGGACATGAACTCTGGCACGGTGGAGATGGGGCCCACCATGAAGGGGACGAACACCGGTCCGCCCAGGGCGAAGGGCACGCCCTGCCGCTCGCCGGCAGCGGAGCTCTCGGCTCCCTCTCCGTCGCCCTCCATCACTGTTGACGACTTGGCAGTGCCGCCAACCTAGAACCTGCGGGGACGCAGACGCCGCGCACGGGCCTCGCCGTGCCCTCTCGCCGCGTCGCGCGTCGGCTCCCCGTGATCGACACGCTCGTGGTGGAGCGCCGACGTACGGCCCGGCGGCCCTGAACCGTCGTCGCCCTCCTCGTCTTACCCAGCGCCCACACGCCGATGGGCCGCCGCCACCGTCGCCGCCCGTGCTAATCGTCGTGATCGGCGGTCTCCACTGCCCCTCTCGGACCGTGCCTTACGGTTGAATGGGCCCAAACTATGGGCCTTTGTTTTGTGGGCTCTATGTGGCCAACCGGCATTGCTTGGCCCAACTTGACGTGGACACCAAACAAAGATGTTTTTTTTTTCAATAACTCAAAACCGGTCTCTTCCCGAGCCTTCCGAACAGTAGAACAAGGCGACTCCGAGGCGATTGCCGTTCCACCCCCAGGTTCGCCGGCCTTCCCTTGCCTCGGGCGGCCTCTGCGGCACCGGTGAGCTGTATACATATCTCCTCCTATTAGGGTAGCTTTAGGTAGACGAGTTAAGGCTAGTCTTAGTGGGGTTCGTCACTGTTCCAAAAGATCTATGGGTTGGAAACAATGTACTCTGGATAAGTTTCATCCCATTAAACTTGTATTATATCTCTTATCTTTGATGTGTCATATCAAACTTCTATTGCCTACTCTAGGAAAGACGGATGAAAACATATGGAAGAGGTCGCAGCGTCCACATATTTCTCCAGTCACATATGCTCATATACTCATGTCCTTTCAACCACAGCCATCTCAAGGAGGCACGGTTTAGTGCAATGTATTTGGTTTTTGTGTGCACAAGTGTTGCACAAGAGCACTTCCAACAGAGTATACCTATGGATCTTAGGATTTATTTGTTACGAGCCATGCTGTTTTATTTACCCATGAACAACAAATTTGTGTGTAGTGCAAAAGATACCTTACAAGATAAGGAAACATGATCCTGTACAACGAAGAAATAAGGGCAATAGAGAGAAAACAATAAACTTATAGTAGGACCCACGGGATGAATAAGGAAAGTTTTGCAGGCACACATGTGGATTGTACAAATACATAATATAATGTTTTATTATCTTAATAATATTATAAAATATACCTTTGTTATAATGGTGGTCGGTTGTCAATGGCTCTTATGTGGATCGATTTTCATATCAAGATATAGTGTAGAAGTATTTAGAGATATTCGGTTATAAATGCACTATATTACTATGTGCCATATAGATTCTATATTTAGATGTACTCGTTTAATGGGTGTGGTTGTATGTACTAGTATGTTTCAAATTGCAGTTCGTTTGATCTTTTCCACTTTAAGTATGATCACTCGTCTTATTCAAAAATTTGTTTAAAAATATCATTTCTTTTGTTGTGAATTAACAAAAGATCTTCAAGAATGACCTAAATTTGACTAAGTTTGCTCACATTCTTTTGAATAAGACAAGTGGTCAAAGTTTGAGGTCAAAAAAGTCAAACGAACTATAATTTAAAACGGTTTACGAGTCATTTAAATAAAAAGAACTCATCAATCAATCAGATAAAAAAGGAAAAAAGGTTTAATTCTACTTGTCCGGTGGCTATACTCATTTGGTTATCTGTAATTCGAAAACCAAAATCAGAAGTAAGTTCGTTGGTTCCCTTGGTTTTCCTACGGAACACGAATTTTACATAGTGATACATCCAAAGGAATTTTATCTTTTCACAATGCTAGAGATCACAATGTCAATGTCATCAAAACTGCCCCGTCTTGAGCAATTCCGCAGAAATTTCATAGGCATATTAGATTCGCAGTCTCTTTACCTTTGTTTCGATCAGTACACGAGAATATTTCTCATTGTCCAACTCCAACCTCTACAGATTCTCTTCCCAAAATAAGAAGTGTCGCAAACCACCCGTCACTGTACACATAACTTTATTTATTTACCAAAAGGTGTCAGAGTACTGTTGGTCTTCTTCACTTGCACATCCCAATGACCAATCATACCATTGGCGAGAGCATGAGACAAAATGGAAGCAGAGATGACATGAACTCGACATGATGATCATCTCTAGTAAACTGGTTTCATTGTAGATCAACTGCTTCGACGTTGGGGTTACGGATTCACCGGATATCAGATTCACATGGTTGCTATGCTACCAAGAGCAACACTAAATTCTTTTACGGTCCAACCAGAGCAAGAGTACCGAACTGATGCTACCAAGCGAGCTAAATTCTTGGCTACCTAGGACTGACTGATAATCTCTTCTTGAACTAATCTAGCACATGTCATCATTGATCTACAATATCCCAACCTAAACAAACGCAGCAATGGCGAATTGCTTATCCACAAAAGGAGTTTTCCTTGGGGACGACACGTTGACGATGGCGAATCGGATTTCGGAGCTCAACGAATTCGAAAGGTAGCATATGGTGTTACTTTACTTTGGAGGGGGTGTCATGGTGTTGTCCCATGACCAGAGCTTCAGCGGCTGGCCGTCGCCGTCGCCGCCGCCGTCGTCGTCCAGATAGTTGGGCGCGACCGCGACGAACGGCGGATGCATCCCGAGGTCGAACCGGATGAAATCATAGGCGTCGCGCTCCATCCAGGAATTGCCCACGTTGATGTACTCGATCCCGGCGGCGTTCGCGGCTGGGTTGGGCGGCTTGGGCTTCTTCTTGAGATCGTCTACCAGGCTCCGCATCCACTCCGCATCGTCGGCGTCGGCGTCGCCTGGCGGCCACAGTATCTGCACTTCGTCGCCGGGATCCTCGCCCGTTACGACGTTCTCCGCCACAACCTCCTCCTCGCCCGCGTCGACGGGCACGGCATTGGGCGGGCTGGGCTCTTTACCGGAAGGCGGCGGCCCAAGCCCGCCGCCACCCGCGTCGGCTTCGCCCCGCGGCGGCTCTGTCGGCGGCGGCGGCACCACACTTTTGGTCGCGGACGCGGAGTCCTCCTCGGCGGCCTCGTGGTCGTGCACGAGGCCCGGTGAGAGCGTGGCGCGATCGGCCGCGTCGCCGGGCGGCGCTCGCAGCTCCCGGACCCTGCCCCGCGCGGCCACCAGAGCGGCCTCGATGGAGGCGAGCATCTCCCTGAGCTTCTCCTCGGACATGCCCTGGAGGGAGCCGTCATACAACGCGAACACATTGGCCAAGCCGCCGTCCCGCGTCCTGGCCAGCTTCTCGCGCTCCTTGACGACCTCGCTCGCGGCATGGTCGGCGAGGTCCTCCTTGAGCCTGGCGCGCGCAGCGGGCTCGAGCGCGTTGTACCGCCTCACCACCGCGTCGACCGCATCCTTGGACGGCCAGCAATCCAGGTCGCCCACGCCGCCGGGGCCCGTGCAGACCACCGCGACGTCGACGTCGCAGCGCGTCGCGAGCTCCCCGGCCTTGTTCCTCAGCATCTCCTTGCGCTTCGCGAAGTTCGCGCCGCGCGCGCGGGAGGTGGGGGTAGCGGTGGCGGCGGCGCTTGTGCGGCCAGCCTTGCCGCGAGGCATCGCTCCCTCCCCTCCAGCCCCCTCGGTTCGGCGGCGTGCGCGTGGGGAATGGCAGTGGCAGCCGACTCGACGCCGCCGCACCGGCTCCACTCCATTATATACATCGGATTGGGCGGCGGGCGGCAGTTCCGTTTCGGGTCGGGTACGGACCCGCATAGAGAGCTCCGTCTGCTCCAGCTCTGCATACTTGTTCGGATCGGGCTCGAACGCACTCACCGCACCGCACCTGTTTCGTGAAGGAACACAGACTCGCGCCGCGCCGCCGCCGCCGCCGCCGTCTCAACTATGGCGCCGGCGTTCTCGGCGCATGTCCCCGCGCTCCGGCATGGAGCACTGCGAGTGCGGTGGGTCACGGCGGCGCTGTTCTCATCGGGGATTCTCGCTGGCAACAAGCCGGTTCTGGTAAGAGCTGAGCCTTCATTTCTTTTCCCGGGTCAAAGAGAGATCTCTCTGCGGCGGGTGTGAACGACATGGGGGTGCTTCGCAGGTGCGGGACTTCGTGAGGTCAGCGCTGTACGACCCCAACCATGGCTACTTCTCCAAGCGGGCGGGGCCGGTGGGCGTTCTTGACGCCAGCATCCGCTTCAACCAGCTCGAGGGTGGTCTTCTAAATCTCCTGTGCCTTGCACATTTCCTAAGTTTTTATCGCATTTCCTTCTCTACGGGAAGTTTGGTGTGTGTTCCGGCATTGCGGGGATGGGGAAGTCCTTGTTCTTTCTTTGTTCATCGTGCTGGCATTTCAACAAACAGCTTGTGTGCGCGTGACATTCGGGACGTGTGCTTGTTCTATGCTGGATGGAAAACTTCGTTGCCGATTATCTGGTGTTGGTTCTGTGTCGTGCTGTGTGTTAATATGTTGGGCATTTGGCGAATATGTGAGAAGCGTGCTAACTTTGGCCTAAAATTTATTTGCTTCAATACCATGTAGGGAGGAGTGCGTATATACAGCACCTTGATAAACTGTATAAGAAGCATGATATCGCTTGGTTTACTCCCGTGGAGCTCTTTAAGGTACCTTCTCTGCTTTAGCAGTTGAAGAGAATGAGGTTCTTTCAGTTTGGTCACTGATGCACCCTTTTCCCTCTACGGTGGTGCAGCCATGGTATGCCTACGCAATAGCAGCATCGATTCTGCGTACAGCAAATCTTTCAGTCCCATTGAAGGTGTGATCTCAAGATTTCCTGTCACATCATTCTACTCTTCTACCCACATATAATGCTCCAGATTTGCTTTCCTCTGATATCATGAATATCAAGGAGTATGTTTCATCCATTTTGCTTATGAATCAGAATCTTGTACTGATCAGATATATGAGATTGGTGGTGGCTCTGGAACATGCGCAAAGTGCATACTTGATTACATGATGCTGAATGCACCACCAAAAGTCTACAATGATATGAAGTACATGTAAGCATATGTATCTTGATCTCTTGCTTCAATATCACAAATTCAGAATAATTAATAGGGTTCATGCATACCATATAAAGATAGATATTACTGGCAGTGGTTGCCCTCTGTGCTGCCACGCTTTTGCCATTCTATCTTTTTCGCGATCGGGTCTAGCCTGTATAAATTTTGCCATTCTAGCATTTTGTGCCATGTGCTCTTTTTGCTTTGACCTTGCCTTTATCTTCATTTGCTAGCTCAGTAGAGATTAGCTCCTCTCTTGCTGAGAAGCAATTGGAAACTGTTGGTGAAGTGCAAAGCCATTTGTCAAAGTTTACGGTGGAGCACCGGGATGCAATTAACAGACCTGGATGGGGTAAGCTATTCCCCACGGCAGTGTAGGGCAACTTACATTTACATGATTGGATATAAGTCTTCCTTTTCTATTTGCAGGCCGCAAGGATCCTCTTCCATGTTGGGTGCTAATGCTTGAGGTATGTTCTGCTGGGACTTTCTTCTTGGTTTGTTCTTGTGTTTATGTGTGAACCAAAGAAGCACAATGGCATCATCATGTCACCTTCAGCCATTATGAACTGAAGTATGTGTCCAGTTTAGTCATTTTAGCATGTTCTGCCTTATCTCAAAGGTAATGGCATTCACATCACATCTCTCTAGAAGCATAAAAGTCTTGCATGCTGTGACATACAAAATACTATGCTGCAATGAAACACATGTACTTGCTTCAAAATTTATCTGCTCTGTTGAAGTGTAAGTGTGACATTTCACTTCATGAATGAACTTCTATGAATGTCAAATTTACTTTTATAGTAATATTCTGATCACATTGCATTTAAAGGAAGACCCACATGGTGCCTACAACAGTAACTATCTTTGTATGGGATGTCAGGTACTCGACAATCTACCACATGACCTTGTCTATTCACCAGATCAGGTCTCTCCATGGATGGAAGTGTGGATTGAAAAAGTAAATGGCAGGTTTGTGACGTTTGTGTTTTCATCAGAACCTCTGTCGTGTACTACCACAGTTGAAGAGCATCTATGTTTGCTCTTATGTTTATTGTTTATGTGGGTTTTCAACTGATGGCATCGGAAAATTCTAGACTTGAGTAAATGTGATGGAAGAAGCGAGCATATCATATAGTACGCAATACACATATTTGGCAGGATCCTTTTATCAAACAATTTAACCGTCACTCCGTTGCTACTAGCCTATGGTTGATGATTTGTGCATGGTGATTGCAAAATAAGTTTCATTGTTATTCTTAATAGAACAAACCAGGGGAAGTTCTTTGAGATGGAAGGTTGTATGTTGTTATACAGTGTCCTCATGACATGCTACTTTGTGTTACAAAGTTCACTGTTTTGTTATAGTATCATTGAAGGTTTGCCTCTTTTTCCCTATGAGAACATATCTGCATCCCTGTGTTTAGGGCTATTTTTTTAACTGAAACACTGCATGTATATATGTAACTTGGTATTATTAATGATCGAAGTCTTCTCTACTATTTTAGAAAATTATATAGCTACTTATCCTTAATTCACATGTATATCTGGTCTGCATGCCTTTTTTCTGAAGAAAGTTCACAAGCCTCTGAAGTCTATAAGCCACTACAAGACCCATTAATTTCCCGCTGTGTTGATATTATTGGCATGAATGAAGACAAAGCTTCTGTCAGTGAAAAACTAGCATTTGCTGCAAAAGGAGTTCTATCAAAAGTATTCCCAAAGCCTCGTAGAGCTTGGTTGCCGACTGGCTGCTTGGTATGCCTTTCCAAGAACTCTAGCTTTGGGCGGTTAGATCTTTATGAATGTTCTGGGACTTAGAAAATTATTTCTGATCTTTAATTCCTTTCGCAGAAACTGATGGATACTCTACATCAAGCTTTACCGAGTATGTCCCTTATTGCTTCAGATTTCAGCTATCTTCCAGATGTTAGCATACCTGGTGACAGAGCTCCATTGGTTTCGTCAAAGGTGAGTGTCCTGATAGACTACAACTTTATCAAGCATGCAAAGCTCTAGTTTTTTTTTTTTTTACTACATTTCTCCAACTAGGCTGCAAAGGCTACTTACCGTAAGAATGATTGTGAGTTTTGCTGTGTGCCATTATACAGTTACAATTTATTCACAATTGATGATCATGGGATTCGCTTCTGATTATCTCACTTAGCTTGTTTTGCCCTTGTAGAAGGATGGGAAGACATCAGATCATCGCAACTACCTTGATGCTCAGGTACTCATACAGCCATTTATTCACGTATTAGATCATGTTGTGTCCACATGCCATAGTGAGTGAGTCTATCAACCTTAGCTGTCCAAGACTGCCGTTGGGATGGCTTTTCAAAAGCACTTACCTTTTCATATTTGTGTGCATCATTCCCTTGCTTTGCTATACTTGTCCACAGCTCACCATGTGTCGACCAAGGAAGTAATAGTTTCATGAAAATAGAAAACAATGTGAAATGACCACCCATAAAAGTAATTATAATATTATATTATATACAGCCATGCCTTTTATACCGGAGCATTTAATTATTGGTTAGATATTGGAAATACTACAATAAGTGCACCCTTGGTATCGTCAGTGGACAAGTATTGTGGATAGTTTTCTCCCAGGATCATAAACAAGTACTGTAGGATGGAAGAGTAGTCAGCTGGGAGGATAGCTTCTGGGTTATAACAGCGAAATATTACTAGAACCAGTACAAAAATAATAGCTGGATTCTGCAGTGCCACATAACAAACCAAGCAGCAGCAAATTAAGAATAAGCCATCAGATGGGGCTGGGGGCACATTAAAAACTCTTAGCAAATATACTACCCCTATGAGTTACTCCATTTTACCACTTAGAGCATAGTTAATAATACAGCCAATTGGTGGCTACATACATTTATAGTTCGTCTATCAACCCATCCATATAGTAGTTGGCTACTAGGACATGCTTCATTACTAAGACAGAGTTATTTAGGGCTCGTGCATCAACTAGCTGTAACTTACAGCCCACTTGTCTTGTATCTTTACCTCAGCATAAAGCTGTATATGAGCCAACAGACCTGGTTGCATGCCAAGGTGATGCGGCTATTTACTTCCCAACAGCTTTCTCGCGTCTGGAGCCAGTTGACCATAACTGCTCTGTTGTTTTGACCTGCATCAAACTAGTGTCGCATCACTTGTTTGTATTTACTCGGCAGGGTGACGCGGACATCTTCTTCCCAACCGATTTCCGGCTCCTGGAGCAGATCGACCATCACTGCTCTGGCTTCTCAAAGGAGCAGAAGAATCCTGGCGCATTCAAACCCGTGAAGAAGAGGAGGACGATCATAGTAAGTTCTCACCCTCTCTGCATGCCGGCGTTGCTCTGCCGGCTGCATGTGCCTATTGGACTAACTGATGTGTCGGCCACCGTGCAATTTCAGCTTGATACTGCAGCTTTCATGGAGGAGTTTGGCCTGCCGCTGAAGACGAGGACCAAAGATGGGTACAATCCGCTGCTCGACGATTTCAAGAACACAAAGTTCTATCTCAGCGTCCCTACACACAACGTTCCTACCCACAACAGGAAGTAGTCTCCTTTTGCTACTGCGTCTGTTCGCTGGTCATGAGACAGGACAAGACACCTACCACACTGGAACCACAACTACCGCTATCAATTGAGTATCCTGACTTTGCGTGAAGCTTCATGGAACAGTACTACCCGAAGGGGTTACAAAATTTATGAAGTAGTCAGCAAGGGCAAGAGTTTTTTTTTTATATATATTATAGTCTTTATTATCATGTTTTTTTTTTTGGCAAACCGCTTAGTAATAAAAGACGGAAGACTGAACAATATTGTGACACGCAGCATGAAACGGGTGTATCGATGTCATCTCTTACACATACTTTACCACCAGTACTGTACTGCCTGTATACCAGCGTCAAGATGTGAGCTGACCCTTGATAGCTTAACGTGAATGAGTACAAACCAAACCAAATGAATGGTAACAATTACAGGCTGCGTATTCAACTCGTATAATGAAAGAAAATGTTCAATGGACAACAGAAGGGTCTATTCTTGGTGACTATTCTTTTCCTTGCCAATACAGCCTACAGCCCCATACTCCAGGGAAGTACATTATCTTCAGTCAAAAAAAGAATGGTTACATTGAATGGCTCCAATATACAGCTTCTCATCATGCTATCGGCAAAACCGGGCAAACAAAAAAAAATATATAAAGGCATGTTTGGATGTTGGGGATTTGGAACATATTCCTTCACGTTTAGTTCAAATTTGAACTTAATACTTTGTGCTCCTACAGCAACCCCTTTCATCTAAACAAGCCTTAAATGAAGGAAACATCAGGTATACAAGAGTTATATTTTCATTACAGAAGTTTGCTGGTTCGCCGCTTTGGCCCTCCTGGGAAGAGCTTCATTATCCAGCCAAGCACCCGTTCAACAACCTGAGTCATATACCAGTGTCAAACGTCTATAAAGATAATACTCCCTCTATTTCAAATTATAAGTCATCCTGGCTTTTAGATACCTAGAAAAGCCAGAACAACTAATAATTTGAATGAGAGTAGTTTTCAGGGTGATATGAACTTAATGTGCATATGTAAAGTTTGGTCTTCTTAGCTCTAACTCTGATTGAAGCTACAAAATAGAACACTGGAACCATACTCTGGGGACATCCGTGACAGCACAAAAAAATTCCATCAAGGATATGTGCTAGGATAAACTATCAAGTACTTGGTGAATAACACTTACCTCATCTCCTTCATCCGCATACATTGCTGCATCATTGATGGAGCGTGTGTCAATTGGTTTTGCCAGGGCATTCTCGTTAGCCATCCTTTGAGAAGTCAACAGTTCAAGTCTCTGTGTCTGAATCTCCAGCTTTTGTGTTAGGTCCTTATTCAACTCCTATAGGATATGAGTAAATGGCATTACTAGATGCATAATTACAAAAGTAACACAAGGCTTGTTTCACATGTTGGTAAGAAAACATGTTTCCAATAGATAGAAGCTTGATACAGCAGGACCCAGGGTTTAACTATGTCATGAAACAGGCATCTCACCTACATTACTAGATGCTGCATAAGAGAGTAAGAGGCAGATAATACCTTCAGCTTGGAGCAGTTGGATGACTCAATTCTCAGTGCTCGCAGCAGCTCCTCTCTCTCCACTGCTAACTGAAAATATGAAAAAAAATCATAACCCCATTAGCTTTTATACCAAAAATCAAGTAGGTTATTTGAGAAATTCTGGTTGGTATAAGGATAGCTCCACATCTATGAAAATAATAGAGATTACCTCTGACATCAAAGAATTGATGTTGTCAATCATTCTAAGCTGATCATCCGGAATGCTAGATGAGACCTCTTCTAAGGAAGGAAAATCAGACATAATGTTGGAACGCCTAACAGAAGTTCCAGCAACTTCCAATGTGTCAACAGTGCTTGTCACCGTTTCTGAAGAGCTGAGTTCCCCAGTATCTGAATAAAGTAATAAACCCATTAGAGCTCAGCCATAAAAAATGTAGTTGATATTCATTGATATAGACAAAAAAATAAAGAGATCTTAGTATTCACACCTAAATCCTCTGTTGCAGTAGATGCATCCCTTTTATCAACTGAAGGTTTTTCTACAGTAGTTGTTGCCCTCTCATTCACAGGAATGTTCCTCAATTTAGAGTATAGGAGCTTCTTTTCTGTCCAAACAGAGGGAAAAGAAACAACAAATAGGCATGTCAGCGCATAAGTCTAAATAAGTGCACATCAATGTGTATGCAAGATGTGAACAAATACTCTAGGATTGACTGGAGGAAAATTTCAGAGATCAACTGAGAAAGAGAGCTCAAATAATATATGTTAATATGTGTAAGATCAAAATGAGAAGATGTACCTTCTTGAAGAGCTTCAACAGTAGATTGGAGATGCTGGCGCTCCTTTTCTAGACTAGAAACTTTGCGCCTGCAGATGATTAATAATAGGAAAAAAATATGTAAAAAAAATATATTACAATATCTGGAAGTTCAATTCATGTGTTCAGTAATTTCTGACATGTAGTTTTTAAGGTAAATATGACATGTTTGGTTCCATAGCACCTCAAAAATGCCAATGTGGATAAAAAATGTGGATTTCAATCAATCGTTAAACTTTGTTAGGATCTATCTCACATATCATTAAACACAAATATCTTGGCAGTCATACAATTGCAGCATGGGGCTTAGTAAAATCAGTACACAATTTCACCTGTAAGAAGAAATCTCAGAATGTAAACCTTCAACTTCCTTTTCAAGTTTTAGCTCACTTGATCTTAGTCTCAAAGCCTACAAAATTAAAATAATAATCAAACTTCCACGAACCAATGCTTAAGTTGGGCTTGGCTGAAAATGTTAAAGTTTGCATAATTTTCAAGTTTCACTAAAAATGCCGGGTAAATGCTAGAGTAAAACTAGACAATGAAATTAAGACCAAATAGCCAAATAAGCATGATCGTGCCAATAGCATACAGAGTGGATGTGGAGCAGGATTATTTCTCTCTCGAATATGCAAAAATGTGTGTATCATTGCATTAAGAAGAACTTGAAGACATACAATGCACCCGATATTGCTGTAGAAAAGAGAAAGTTCAACATCCTTAAGATTTCAGCAACAAAACATTTAGTATCAAGCGTGTTACAATAAGATATGATGAACCCTGCATCCCTGCCTACATGCTCATCCTATACAGTTCGCTTCCCAAAGATTACAAATTATAGGTTTAGTTCCTATACTGCATGTGAACACTGAACAGGCTGCTCCTTGTTATTCAGATTTCTTCCGACATGACAAAGGTTTACACACTTGGAATAAATAACATACTCTAAACAATCTGCCATGCTATCAGGGTCATTTTCAAAAAGCTTCACAACAGTACAAAATAAGCAAAAAGATAATAAAGCACCTTATCTTCTAGTAGAATGACTTCAGCTGCAAGTACTTTTGCCCTCTCATCTGCAGCATTGCATTCTAATTGTGCATTAGCATACTCGGTCCTGACAGACTCCAGCGCCAGCTGTTGTACAAATAGGGTTAATATATAAGGATTCTAACAGTATATGATGACAGTTGTACCACAGAGATGACAAAAATTAAACAGCAATAGTGATATATAGTGCTAATCACAGATGTTATGCCTAACTAACAGAGACGTCACTGAAAAATCAAACATAACACAGCTGACCTAGTGACAATTGTTTTATAGGCACATAGCAATCAGTTGCTGTGGATTTAGAATGCGTACAATCATTTCAGCATACTCCAGTCATGACCATGTCAACCACCAAAAGACACACATTTTGCATACCATGTACAAGATAACGATCCAAGAAATCCCTGGATGTTTGATAACTGAAAACCACAGAAAGTACAAGAAAAGGTAGAGTAGGTCTGACCAGTTGAGCTTGAATTTCTCCCTGCAATCTCTCCATGTCAGATGTCAACTGGCTGATTATATGTGCCTGATATTTAAAAATTGTGAAATAAGGATCATACAGTACACTAATTTTGGTTAGTACCAGATACAAGCACATGTGTAATCAATATTTGTTTCATCCTTATTAAAGCAAGATGGGGGTAGGCGGAGGCATTCCCTATGTTGTGAATTTCTATCATTCCATGGGTCATCATTGACAAATTTGATGATACAAATCCAGTTTAAAACTATTCTGATAACCATCAGGGAAATTTTCACAGACCTGTTGGTTGAACTTATCAGTTAATGCAGAGTTATCTGTGGCCAAAGTCTCCGCTAGCTCTTGAGATTTCTGAACAGTACGTTGTAAGGAAAACTTCTCTTTTGTCAAATCTTCAATGAGCTGGCATCCAAACCAGAGAAACTATTAGTAGTGTTTCGATGGGCCTAAATAAAAAATTATATATGCAATCTTTTCAGTACAAGTTACTAACTTCCTAATGGTAAAGACTTCAGAGATAAATGTTTAGAGAAGTCAAAATATACATATCCAAGGGACCAAAGATAAAGGTAACTAATTAATCTTGACAACAAAGAACACATAATAGTGCCATTTACAAGTATATGGAAACAATTATGGGTACATAATAACAATAACACAGAGAGAAGTGACTAGTTATAAGTTGTACAGTATCACTCGTTAAGTGAACCCACAGAGTTGATATTGGAGATATGTTTCTTTTTCAGATATTTTACTTTACTATAAAACAAAAAACTAGGCCAACAGTGCTTCATGTTAGTAGCATAAAATCCAAAATCAGAAAATACTGTACAAAGAAACAGTTAGATTCTTTGTATTATGAGTTTATGACTATCTATGACAACGATATGACAGCTCTAGTCAGTATAATAATATCATATCCTCAAGAAACTATATGTAGCAAATTGGGGGGAAAAGGTTTAAACATTCATCACCTGCTCTAATGCTGCAAAATCATCATCTTTCTCATGAGTTGTGAAGTTTTGGAATGTTTGATTACCATGCTGTATACTTCTTTCTTCTTTAGGAAGTGAGAAATCAGGAGGGTTGGAGCTTCCATATGACCCCTTTTCATGAGTGTATTTCTGACTCTCTGATGCAAAAGAAATATCTGCAGCATGACTTCCAGTGGGTTGTTGATTTGATTGCTGCAAAAATGAACTCTGATAATTCGAATTGCTGGATAGTTGATTAGCCTTTGCAGGCTCCCCATATGAGGTTTGCGTTGTTGGATGGGCTCTTTGTACTCCAATCGAATCAAGAAACGATGGCCTTGATCGATTGTAAGTAGTTGGATAACCAGATGACAGGAAGGGATCCTGTCTTTCAAAATTAACAGGTGTGGAATCTGCAGATGTCCGATTTATTCCAACATTTGTATCATGATCTACAGTATCAGCAATCCTTGAACTATTGAAGGCATTGCCATAATCCTGAGTGCCGGCATACACAGATTGCTCCACTTGGGAAGAGTCTTTGGAGGTAGCTACATATGGAAAAAAAAGAAGAGCAGAAGAGCCCCAGGCTCAAGTTATTAAATATTGTATATTGCAGTTTCAGCATATATGAATATAAAGGCCTCAAATTTACCTCTCAACCGACCAAAGATATCATTGTTTGTGGAGTAATCCTGAGTGTAGGAATTTTCAGACTTTCCAAAAAGGGTGCTGGATGAATATGAACTAGATTGCTCATTGTCATGTACTTGATTTGATAAAGAATTTCTTCCCCAACTTGGCACGTTGTCAGTATAAGGTAAAGTTAAATTGCTATTGTTCCCAGAGGCACTTAACTTAGATGTTGATTGCACATCCTTGTCAGGGCTGTGCTCCTCCCTTTTACGGGCTTCGTCGCCTCTCCAGTTCTCATGATGACCATTAACAAGGTCGGAGAAGCTTAAGTTCCCATAGAACTTACTTCCTCCATCACTAACAGCATTTTGCTGGGATTTAACATTACTAACACCAACAGAATTATTTACATTGATAGGACCATTTGATGGGAATCCTGCAACTCTGGAAGCACTCGCTGGGCCATTCTCATATAAAGTTGATGGCACTGAAGACGTGCTTGCTTGGTTTGGCTCTACATCAGACACAAGCCCATCTCCCAAGCTACCAGTATTGGAAATCGGAGGAGTGTTCTCCACTACATCAGGAGCAGGCACCTGCTCCGCGCTAGCTGCAGTAGCCTTCTTCGCCGCTTTCTTCTTGCGGAACTGCTCGAGCTGGATCAGAGAAAACAGAACATTGTTATTCCAGAGCTAATGTCTAGTGAAAAAAATTGCCATATCGGCGTTCAAGCGAGATCTAAACAGCTAAATTTCAAAAAGCTGGAAACTGGGCCTCAAGTAGCGTGGCAAATTTCATGCATTTGAATTCTGTACCACACGCAAAACGACCTGAGACAGGTTCTGACAGCATTTGGCTTCTCTACCCTGTGCAAAACCAATTGAATGGCACGCCAGTCATCGCGGTGAGCGACAGGATGCCCCTAATTTGCCTACGCCGTTTCCTAAGCATATTGCCCAATCAGCGATTGCGGGTGCCCAAGGACTACATTTCTCGCAAGCAACAGGCAACAACGGACCTACCCGCTTCTTCCCGGCCTCGAGATGATCCTTGCGCGACGGCGCGGCGGCGGAGGACGGCGCCTGCGCCGACGCCATGGCTCGACGGCTCCCACCAGCCCAGACCAGCCCGGCCCGGCCCAAGCCTCGGCGAGATCTCCCCGTCCCCGAATCGCCGGCCGCCGCTGATCCGATCGAGCCCCGGGGAGGGGGCGCGAGATCTGGCGACGGGGTCGGGTGGGCGTCGGGATTGGGGGATTTGGGATGCGCGCTGCGCAGCTTCCTCCAAATCCCGCTCGCCCCCCGAACGTTTGGGGGGCCTCCTCCGCCTCGCCTCCTCCGTTGCTACTGTATCTTTTTTTTTTTCTCTCGGTGCGTCGGCGTGGAGTCCGACCTGTTTGAGTTCCTGCCGCCTGCCTGCTTGCTGTTGCGTCGTCGCGGTCGGTCGGTGCCTGGTGATGAAGCACGCAGGTGTCGCGTTTCGTTCTCGTTTTCTGCTCATCCAATCCATCGGCGCAGCTCCGTAACACGTGGCTCCATCCTCTTTCTCTGTTCCTAATG
>DXKC01000418.1:0-17758 GCA_031170775.1 Cymbopogon citratus
AACAGATAAAATCTGTATTTGACATTTTATGTCTAACAGCCATGTTACATGTAAGAATTAAGATGTTGTAAGCCATGCATAGCATTGAATTATTCCCAGTTATTCCTTGTAAACAGAAAACAAATCTGACCCTTCAATTACTTTTTCCTTGTCAGAAATTCATGGGGAGCTCCCAGAATGGGATACGTTCCTTGGAGACAAGGGTGAATGGGCTGGAGATGGTACTGGACGAGATATCCCGTGATTTAGCTGCTTCCTCAGGAAGGATTCCAAACAGCAAACCTGACACGAATGCTTGCTGCATTCTGAGCCCAAAGTTCTGGAGAAGACACGATGGAGGTAGATACACTTCCAGGTACTCTGCATCGGATGCACCAAATTACTCAGAGGAGAGCAAAAGTTCCTACAAGTGGGACAGGCAGAAGTTTGGAGTTCATGGTGGTTTTGTCACCAATCCTTTAGCAGAGTCAAATGATGCATCTGTAAGGTGCATAGCTGTATCTCAGGAAGGGAGGAGAAGAGACTCGGCTCAATACAGATCAAGGTAAGGTAATAGATCCAAACCAAGCAACCGTTTTGTTCATGTGATTATGTTAGGTAGGCCAATCAAATGTGCTCAGGACGCCTTAGCGACTGACAGTAACATAGTAACATCAAAGTAGTTGGTTTCTTGTATAGCAAATTAGAATGACTTCAATGATGGTGCCAACCCATTACGCAATGCATCATTGCCTATTCTTTGCTTCCTGTCAGAGATATCTATGTCATTGTTGAATTTGCATGAGCTTCTTGTACTATTTTCCCCCTTATTCAGTCAATTGTTTACTAATTCTCACTCCTTTCCATCTTCAGGTTGAGTTAGGTGTGGCAGGAAGCGGTTCATGTGAAGTTTGAAGATCCCACTGATGGTGCATTTTCGAACTTCTTTTTCTTAGAGCTGAGATCATACGTATTATGAGGTTTTATTCATGAACTGTCCAGGGTTCAGACCCTGATATACAAGCCTAAACTCTAAAGCAAGACCCTCACCGCTGGCTCGGTAATCATATGATGGACAAGGATTGCTGGTGGACATTCGACGAGGGTGTAATGCATATGTAGAGTTTAGCAATGAGAAAATTTGCGAATCGACTCTATGTTCAGTCGGTCATGGATGTACCTTGTACTGCTTGTAAATAGTTTCGATACAGTGATTCATGTGCTCACAAGTCGCAAGGTGTCACGAAATTTCCTTGGGTATGCTGAGATCAAGAAAGCTGGTAAAAGGTTCAGAGCCGCCGACAAATGTGTAGGGTAACGGCAGATGGCCATCCTTAAGTAATCTCTTTATGGCACATCTCCCATTGTGTCGCAAGAAAGTGAGTACAGAAAGTATGGCAACCCAAAAGTGTAGCATCGAATCAAATACATGTCAGTGCTAAAAAAATGTCAAAACTCAAAACCACCAAACCAAGGGCTTGCCAGTATGTTTCGGGGGAAAAAAAACATAAAGTAGCGAACATGACTTTTGTTGATACTCAGTTTGGCAAAATGTGGCAGCAAATAATACACTATCAAAACGGTAAAGCTGGTGAGCATTGTAGCCAGGAGTCCAGGACCGATGAAGACGGCCCTGAAAAACAACCCGAGCGAAGCATTCGCAGCAATCTTCACATGCTTAGAAGCAGAATTTTGTACATACAATATAAAGATCGCAAAAGCAAGAACCATGTACCTAAACTATCTCAGATTTTAGCCAGCAGGATGATGGCACTACAAAAAGGATGCAAGCAAAACAGAATTATACAAAACTTGATCTGATACAAGTTATCGTTGTGTTAGCATTGGCCGTAGCAACACAGTAATTGTGTGAACACGCTAGTCTAAAAAAAGGGCGTACCCAGCTCCGCTAATCAAATTAGCTCTGCTTCAACGTGCCCCAAATCTTCCAATCTGCTGAGCATAATACCAAGAACAAGAAGTGTGTGCTCCTTCGTGGATGACAAGGCTGCAGTCAAATGCCTCAACTGCAACTGCCAGCAACTTCAAGAAGTTCAATCACTAACTGTATGCCAAGAGAATGACACATATACATGCAGCACTGCTGTTCCAGTACAATCTAGCTGCCACTATCAAGTATTTCGGGAAGATCCATCTTCACTGTCTTGTAGGACTGTGCAATGTACTGTTTTGGCAAACTACACTTCCTGCAATAATGGTGGCTGTAGGTCTAACTTGTATGCCTGAATCTCCATTGGTGAGATAAGAACGTTTCCCTCTTGAGCAACATCACCGATCTGCTCAAGGTAACCTAGCATTTCAGGGTCATCATGTAAGAGGTTCAGTGAAGTCGCCTTCACATTCACAGCTGCCAAATCTTTGAACATGTAGAACAGATTTACTGGCTCTTCCCCAACTGTTGTACACTGCAGTCCACCCCTTTTGCAGTATGATGCGTCCCAGCCTCTCCTCTGCAACAGAACAGCAAATCTTGGTTCTGCCGCTTCGGTGTGAGGAAATCTTAGGGGCTGAGGGACCTTCAGGTTCACAATATGTACATCACAAGGCAAAGAAGCAGCTAATGGAGCAAATGACTGTTGAGCCAGCTTGATGGATTTTTCATGAGGTTTTTTGCTCATAAAAGCATGCATTGGGTAGTTCAGGTGCGCCCCAACACGGTGCGAGAGGAGAGAAGGTTGAAGAGTAAGCAAACTGTGGGTTTTAGGCAAAGCTGAGACATTGGACTCCCTGAGGAGATGAAATATAACATTCATGGGCCGGTTGTCCATTACTCCCTGCCCCAGACCACGGCCATCATCCTGAACCAACCTACGATCCAACATAATCTCCAGCCATCCATTTTTCAAGCTTGCTGCGCCCAATGACTGCTTGGAGTGTACAGAAAACCGATTACCATGTGAATCCTGCAGGAAGGCAAGTGATGGCATTGGGTAATAATTTCCCTGTAGAGGAATCTTATCATATGTCTGCCTCCTACTCATCTGAAAACCATTTAGATCAGAATAGAAGATCCTTTGGTTGTCAATATCTGTCTTGTATCTGACAATCAGTTCCTTATCATTAAAAGCATGGCCAACAAGCTCAACATGGTATTCCTTCTCGATCAGCATGTCCTGTATAGAGTCTCCACAATTGTACATGCGTGTACTATGTGAGAGAGGTGACTTATGCCACTCCGTCTTTGGAAGAGAAAGGGCTTCTTGAACCAATGGTCCTTCAGTAAGGATGAAATGTCCTCCTTCCTCGACAATTGAACGAGCTTCCCCAATTGGCTTGAACAAGTATGCTCCGCTTCCATGGCTTCTGTACATGCCAATTTCTTCACCTATAAGAGTTTGTTCCCCATCCTTGTGACGGGTTACTGTCTGAAGGAGACCATGACCTGTATCAAAAGAAAGAGTGTAATTGGAGTTCTTCATCTCCACTGTTTTGCCTTCCAGCTTTGAACAATGGTATGGTTCAGGGCAAGGAAATTCCTGTGCAGCTGTGTATCTTTTTACTACAGCAGGAATAGCCTTTTCACAATCCTGCCCAGTAACCACATAGTAGGTCTCCAAACCTAGTGGAGGAACAGAAGCTCTCCAATAAAGGCGGTGCCGACCAGTCGAAATCTGTTCATCGCTGACAAACTGCCACTCGGGGGAAATTTGACTTTGCAAACAGGACCCATTCGAATTGAGAACAGAAACATCCGGAGTACTTACAACAACCATAACAACCTCATCCCTTGTCTGTTCTAATGGGTTAAAAAAGACAACTGACTGTGCCTTACCATCATGAGGATGAAGAACCCTATGCACTGGTTGAACATCATACTTTGACCGTTCCTGCACAGGCTCAAAATGTGATAACAATGTAGGGTCAGATCTATCATGAAAATCTCCTAAAAGCACTTCGACTGCCCTGGACATAAATAACTGTAGATCTTGCAGTGAAGTGTGCATTCGAGTCCCATAGTCAACCACAACATGATCTTTAGCTGTGCCAGTTACCCCATCATGATGCTGGAACAGAGCCAAATTCCTTCTTGCTGCTGTCAGTTTGTGTGCGAAGCTGATGGGGAGCTTTGCACACTGAAACTTCTGACAGTATCCTAGAACAAATGAACCCAGAATCTCTGACGCACGGAGCGTCTGTTCTAGTACACGGTCAACAGCTTTGAAGAATGGCCTTGACACATAGTAACCACTCCAGTAGTCCTGATTTCTATCAGCGTATGTGAAGAAATCCCCTGAAAGTGTTGGAAAACCTTGCAGCTCAGCAGAACCCAATTCACCTGGTCGTGTATAGTTTATCTTTTCAGCTTCATCTCTCAATGTGGAGAAGTAATCTTCCAGGGTACCAAATTTAACTTCAGCGTTAAGATGCGGATTTGAGTTTATGTAATCAAAGAGTTTCTCATAATTGCGGAATTGAACTTCTGCTTCCTCCACACTAACATATCGGAAATCATCACCCAAAGGAATGAGAAGTGTATTCGTTCTGTACAGAGTTGATTTTTTCCTGTACTGGTCTAGAAGCTTTGTTGCTCTCTCTTGCACATTGTCATGATTTGTCTCGACAGGATCAAGTCTCCATGGGCACGATTCATAACTGTAACCACGCATTCGAGCGAAATCAAACTGGCAGCAGATAGCTGGTTCTGGTCCACACGTGTGTGGAATATCATAAGAATAGAAGGGCATCATGTGAACAAATATGTCAGTTGTTTCTTCAATATCCCAGTTCTGCCTCCACAAATATTCAAGATTTTTTTTCATTGCAAGCTCCTTTTTCACCTCATAGTGCGTTCTCTGGATTAACATGTTATGGAAACCCATTCTCCTAAGCAAATATGCCATTGTAGATGAATAACCAAATGGATCAATTGACCAAGAATTCTTAGGAATAACTCCAATAGTATCATTGAGCCACGTGTTCCCCTCCATCATCTGTTAAAGAAAATCATAAAGATCAATAAATTTCATCATGACTAAATATTTGTCCAAGTCATGTATTCTAAACTACAATCATATCCGACAAGTATCAATTTGGTATTTAAATATTATCAGTGTCCAGATTAGTTAAAATAAGCCAAACCTTGCTCCTACAGAGCAATATCAAATGAGACACAGGCCATTTGTCCAGGATTAATCCCTGAGCACCCCAGGTTGTAAGTTATAAATGGTGTCATATGGGGCCAAGTATACCGATACTGAGCACCGTGCACGGCAGGACGAGCCATGGGAATGTCCAGTTCAAGTAGTTAGGGAGTTGAAGATGCTCAGTGATGAAGTTAAATTCAGATTGTTAGGAGTTTGTTTCTTAGAAGATAGAGTAGTTGAGTTGGCAAGAGAGAGACTAGATGTGCTCAGGATGTATGCATGAATTTGTCAAGAAGTTAAACCCCAAACTAGTTCTTTACCCTGAGCCTTGTTAGTGGGCGAGACGCCATGGCGCCACCCAAGTTCAATTGTTCGGTTCAGTGCTTGCCTCGCACTCATAAAACCTTGAACCTTGCCACTTTCCTCTCCATCATTGTGGCAAAAGTATGTGTTCTCTTCCTTGGAATATATATAGGAGCAACCATGTGGCAAGCGTGGTTGGCCCATCTTATTTAATCATGCTTCATTACATCAAAGAAACAATCACCGCAAACAACAAAAACTAAGGGTGAATAAAAGAAAACAATTAGTCGCCTAGATCCCAACATCAAAGTGATAAGATGTAAGGCCTGCATATCATTCACATTGAAATGATGTATCACCAATTGACACATCAATGTCATTATAATGTTACTGAAGGTTTTTTTTTTCAGTGGTGAAGGAATTCAATGAATTTGTGATTCCTTTTCTAGCTGCCCAATTAGCAGGTTTTTAAAAAGTTTTCCAAATTGAGGAGTTCATATAGTGGGTTGTGAGTAAGGTGTGTCATCCGGCCAGCCTATGCTCATTCGGTTTAGTATATTCAAAGATAAGCAAGCCTGTATTATTCTTGATTCATAAGTATTGTTATGCGCTATGCAATGAACTGCACAATGACACACAATGGAAAAAGGCAATAGCATGTTCAATTTATGACACAGATATTCCCATTAGTTCTTCCTGCCGTCATCTCAAACCAAGAGTATGACGTTAGCCTTTTTGGTTATAATATCCCATACATAAGTGGTGGTGTATCTTGCTCATGCTTGAGAAATAATGGAGAAAACTTGTGCCAAGCTTTAAAACATGAGAACAAAATATTCTAATAGTAAATAGCACCAAAACGGAATCTATATGACATCCTCTTCCATGTGTTTTTTCAACATGATGCATGCGAAACAAGAAAGAGAGAAAGAATGCATTTCGTTCATGCATCAGATAAAGACAATCATGATACAACATTTCGCAAAGAGCAAAGATATAAATAGCAATTTTGTGTGTACTTGCCTGTTCTATGATGGCGAAGTAGTGGGAGTTTGCCTGCATTGAGAAATAAAGGGGATTCAATGTAGCTTCCTTTTAAAGAGAACTAAATATGACGAAATACTTTGCTATAGAAGTTTAAACAACAGAAAGAGTACAGTGTTATAAAACACAATAGTTAATATAGAACAAAGAGCACACTATCTGTTGAACAGTTAATGGCTTAATGAAAACAAGCTCACAGCACAAGAGTCACAACTACACATAAAACACCTGGCCCTAGGCCCCAGCCTGTATTAACTCCTCCTAAGCATGGAAACTACAGGTGCACAAGCCAACGAGACACAAAACCAAAATAAGTTACACCCAGTTCATGCCTAAATATGAAACAGCATCAAGTGCACACCTCCCTAAGATTTGAGATCACAATGTGGGCAAGGAGAAACAATGAAATTCCATATTAGTCCTACAAGCACAGCACGTCCAGATTCATTTGTAATCAACTAGACAACCAGGTAATGAATCCATTTCGTTCATGGCCTATACAGATGGTGGAAGCATAGCATGCCAATGTAAAACACAAGCAAGGAAACAGAAACTACGGTTTATATTCATTAAACCCCATTTAAACCACAGTTTTTTTGTTTAAAAAATCCCACAAGTTTTACTCCCCTCTCACCTCGTCGTTCATGACCCACCCGCCGCTCACGATTTCGAGCTGCCCGTCACGGACAAGCTTAGCGAATGCCTCTTGCTTCTTGGGCGTCGCGTCGCGCCACCACCTCTCCAGGTATGACATCTCCTCCCATATGAACTTCCTCCGCGAATCCTATACCACAGCAGAATCCTGACGATCGTCAAAAGGAGAAGAGCACCGAGACCCAAAAGCAAATCTCGAGAGTGGGCGAGAACACTAATAGGAGCACCTTGGAGAGGGACTCGACGATGGTGTCGAGGATGTGGCGCGACTGGCGCTCGTAGTACTCCTCGACGGTGCGGATCCAGCCGGGATCGTTGTGCGAGTGCGGCGCGACGAAGACCTTGAGCTTCTCGGCGTCCCACTCGTCGCCGCTGTACTTGACATCCCACCCCTGCTTCCACGCGCCGCCGTCGACGTCGCTGAACTCGATCCGGTCGTAGAGGTCCCTGGTCGTGATATCCACGGGCGCCTCGCGCCCGATCCGGGCGGCGACGGCGGCCGCCGCGGCCTCGGCGGCGGCCGAGTCCCGGAGGCGGAAGGCGGGCCTGCGGGTGAGGCGCGCGCGGGGGCGTGCGGGGGAGGACAGCGAGCGGGACGACGACGAGGAGGGGAAGCCGAGGCGGAGGAAGGCGACGACGAAGAGCGCCGCGAAGGCGGCCGCGGCGAGGCAGAGCGCGCGGCGGGAGTAGGGGGAGGAGGAGGACGGCGCGGAGTGGAGGCGGCGGCGGGAGGAGGACGGCGCCGAGAGGGAGGACTTGGAACGGAGGTGGTGGTGCGCCTTCGGCTTCGAGGTGGTCGGGAGTAGCGCGCCCGAGCGGCCCCCGCCGCCGCTGCCGGAGAAGAAGTGCATCGCCGCCGGTTTCGGGGTCGGGATGGAGTGACTGACCTCGCGCGGCGCGGGGTCGTCTGTCGTCTCGAGTGGGTGGGTGCGCGGTGCGCTTTCCACCCGTGCCCGGCCCAGCCCAGCGATATTTTTGCCCGCTCCGTTTGTTTCGAAGGTACAGTACCGTATGCCTCACGGTGGGCCAGTGGGGCGTTAAGCTGGTGGTTTGGTGCGGCACGTCGCCGGAGGTTGCAAGGCAGAGTGAAAAGGGTAAAGTCCACATCTCCTCCTTTGTCTATCGCGATAATTCGATTTCCCTATGTATACTCGAAAACTACACAACCGCACTCCCTCGTCTATTCAAAACTGTGCACTTGAGCCCAATGTTGGTTTAGACTCTAGTTTTTACTATATTGTGGCCACGTCGGACTAGGCTTCACCTGACTCAGCCCGTAAATAAAACAAATTCGACCCGCGCGGCCATGCCCAATCAAACCCAAATCCTAACCCTAGCTTGAGCGGCACACACGGCGACGGACATCGCGGCGCCGCTGCACCGGTTGTCGAGGTGAGGGACGCTGAAGCCAGGCATGTTTGATCGCGTACAGCTGCGGTTTCGGTGGGCAAGCACGGGCACCGCTATCGATTTGTATTTCATCTGACACGGGGTCGAATCGAGTCTGTTGACCACTGTTGTGGACAAAGAGAATAATGAAAATTGGTGTGCATGGAGGAAAAGGAATGGGTTTTCATCTCAGACCAACACAAGGTAAGTTGTTGTTAAACTTTTTCAATCATACAATTTTTTGCAATTTGTACAATTTTTACAATTCTTTTGCAATTTTTTTTATATTTTTTGCAATTTTTATAGGGAATTCTTAATGTAGTCAACAATTTGGCACCTGAGGCTAAACATAGGAATTGTGCTAGGCACATTTATGCAAACCGGAAGGAATTTAACAAGGACTACCAGAAAAAATTTTGAAGATGTGCTAAAGCACCTTGTCTTATGCTTTTCAACTTGGTAAGAGCGAGGCTAGCAAGAGAAACCAGAGCAGGTGCACAAGCTATAATGAATATTCATCCACAACATTAGAGCAGAGCTTGGTTCAGGTCGGGCTCTAACTGTGACTCAGTAGATAATAATATTTGTGAGTCATTCAACAAATAGATCATCGAGGCTTGGTTCTTTCCAATAATCACTATGCTAGAAACTATTAGGAGGAAAGTAATTGTCAGGATCCAAAAACAAAGAGATAAATCAGACAAGAGGGCAACTGTTATTTGCCCAAACATCAATAAAAAATTAAATGTCTATATATCTTTGGCTGCATACTGCCATGCCATCTACAATAGGAAAGACAAATATGAAGTTGAGCATTATGACAATAGGTTCACAGTGGATTTGGTGTCAAAGATATGTTCCTATAGGTATTGGCAATTGTCTGGACTTTCTTGTTGTCATGCCATTTCATGTATATTGTTCAAGACCAACTGCTTGGATGAATATGTGGCCGACCGGTACTCTGTGCACCACTTCAAACAAGCATACAGTCATTGCTTAAACCCAGTTGAGGGTATGAATAGCTGGCCCTCATCTGATAGGGTGCTCCTTAGAGCTCCTGGTCATGTGAAGATGCCTGTTAGGCCAAAGACTGAGAGAAGAAGGGAGCCAAAATAAGGGAGAAATGCCATTAAAATGGCAAAAACCGGAACAATTATTAGATGCATCAAATACCACTAGCCTAGATACAATAGGTCAAACCAATATAATAAGTGGAGCAGGACCCTCACAGCCATCAGGCAACACACATGCAACATTCAATTCATAGGGAGAAGGTAGCTCACAGCCAATATAATCTCAGGCATCTACAGGAGGTAACCCAAATGCTATTATTCTGATGTCCAATACACAAAAGAGCATGACAAAGCGGTACAAAAAGGAGCAGTCTCAGACAGTCAACACAATCTCAGTCAGTCAGCAGTAAAAAAGTATGTATATCTATATTTCCAAGATTTAACTTATGCAATTTATATTTATAATTGATTCCGGTTCCATATGGCTGATGTAGGCAAAGACAATAAGCTCAAAAACATCATCAAATCAAGTGCCCGTGCAAGGGTTTCAACAGTTCCTTTTGGGTCGGCTACACTGAACCTACTAGCAAGAGTACCCACTTCCAATGTTAACTCAAGTGTGCATATACAGTTAACTGATGGGACTGCATCAGTTCATGTTTTAGCTCAAGAGTAGGCAAAATCCAAGCCTACACTAAAGAGATCTGCAACTACTTCATTACTGATGCTAGGTCCAAACTTGAATAATTATGCCATGTAGGACATTTATGTATTCGAAATTCATGTATGAAAATTATGTACTCAAAACTTTTACACTTATGTGTTTTGTGTTATTTGAATGAAAATAGTAGTGAAAGGAACTATACACTAGTCCGACGTGGCCACCAGTATAGCAAAAACCGGAGTCCAAACCAGCATCAGGCTCAGGTGCACGGTTTTGAGTAGATGAAGTGCGGTTGTCTGGTCTTCGAGTTATATACTCAAAACTTTTGCACTTGTGTGTTGTGTTATTTGAATGAAAATGACAGTAAAAGGAACTGGACACCTAGTCCGACGTGGCCACCAGTACAGTAAAAACCGGAATCAAACTAGCATCAGGCTCAAATGCACGGTTTTAAGTACAAGTGTGGTTGGCTGGTCTTTTGAATTTAGAGAGGAAACCGAACTATCTCGATAGATGAGGGGAGAAACGTGGACTCAGGCCGTGTTTAGATTGCAAAAAAAATTTTACTCTTTCTCCATCACATTAATACATTATCATTACATCAATCTTTGACCGCATGTATGAAGCATTAAATGTAGATAAAAATAATAACTAATTGCACAGTTTGATTATAAATCACAAGACGAATTTTTTGACACTAGTTAGTCTATAATTAGATAATAATTGTCAAATACAAACGAAAGTGCCAGAATTCTGACTTCGTAACTTCAATCTAAACACGGAGTGAAAAAACTCCACCCAACGGCTCTGGAACAAGCAGTGGCCCAGCGGCAGCCACACGCCATCCCGATAACCCTCGGGCGCGAGCAAGCCCAAACCACAAACCCGAGTGCTAAGGGCGGAGGCGCAGAGCTGTCTCAGCCATGGAGGTGGCAGCTCTCTCCGCCACGTCTCGCCCCCTCCCGCCGCTGCTCTCCACGGCGCCCGCCCGCCGCCTCCGCCTCCATCTCCTCCCTCCCCGCTGCGTCTTCGGTCGCCGCCTGCGCGCCTCCTCTCGGACCCGAGGTACCTTCCTCCTCACCAGTCTCACGACTTCGATTTCTGAGGTGGCTCCGACTTACATGGGCACTGGGACGTATGGTGTTGTGCCAGGCCTCGGATGCGTCGGAGATGGTGTCTGCAGAAGGCATTCTTCTCGTAAGAATGGATTCTTCGTAACAAGCAGTTCGTCAGGTTCAGATACTCGGCGTTATACCATTTCTGATTTTTGTAAAAAAAAAATCGATAATAAATGGTATGAAATTGGAGCTTCAGATAGATTTTGTAATGTTTTTGTTTTGAATTTTTGTAATCTGCAGCCTCTGTAGAACCCGCTACCCAGGAGCTGGGCACAGCGGGTGCAGGGGAGTGGAGTGGGGATGCGATACGCCGGCGTTTCCTTGAATTTTATGCAGCCCGTGGTCACAAGATCCTTCCGAGCTCGTCGCTTGTGCCGGACGACCCGACCGTGTTCCTCACCATAGCTGGGATGCTTCAGTTCAAGCCTATATTTCTGGGCAAGGTGCGACTTTCATATTGTGTTCAGTGAAGGCTTGTGTGCTTGTGAAATGTATCACCGCATAAGAACAAACACTTATGGTTTATGAATTACGCTTTGAATGCGGTCAATAAAATTGGAAATATTGCACAAAATGGCAAAGTATCAAGGACACGACCCACAGAAAAATGTGGTCAATAAAATTGGAAATGTTGCACAAAATGGCTAAGTATCAAGGCCACGAGCCCACTGAAAAATGTGGTCAATAAAATTGGAAATGTTGCACAAAATTTGGTCATTTTTCTGTTATGAACTAATAAATCCTTATAAATCAAAAGATTGACATCATCAATCTTTTCATGGTCCAAAGTTGCAAATATTTTTTCTAGAAAATGTAGGTCTATTCTTGACTTTCTTTTATGACGCATACAAGTTATTTGCAAACAATTAATAGGTGAAACTTCACGGTTGCAAGGATGTTTACTAACTGTTTATACATAAGCAGTTACTAGAATCAGTAGAAAATAAGCAATTGAGCATGATCCTATATTTTTTTTTTTCTACTAGATCTGTAACAATAATAATATCCCAATTATGATCAATAGAGTCATGACTTTCAGCCTTGAATTAAGCTTCTGACGACCTGGACTGGAACAGACATTGTTTCGTTTTACTTCGTTCTCAGGTCCTTTGTTTTGCTACTTACAGGAACCTAGGCGTGTGCCATGCGCCACTACCTCTCAGAAATGCATACGAACAAACGACATTGAAAACGTGGGACGCACTGCTCGACATCAGACCTTCTTTGAAATGCTTGGGAACTTCAGTTTTGGTGATTATTTCAAGAAGGAAGCAACCACATGGGCATGGGAGCTGGCAACTAAGGAGTATGGAAAATTCCTTATTCTCCATGGAGCATGATCTCCATATTGGTGAATTATAAGCTGTTCGTCTGAAAAGTTTACAGTGTTCTGCGTATTAACATAGGGATGCCATTCAAACTTGTTTGCCTCTAGAATCTCAGTGTTGTCTTAACACATTATCATGTCAGGTTTAGTTAGTCTTAATTTGCTCTTCTTTTACCTGGAAAGATAGCACTTACATTTTAGCCACGAATGCTTGATTTTGTTTAGAACATGACCCAATGATTACTAATGCTGTAGTTCTATTTGATTTGTATCAGTACTAATGAATTGCCTGTTGGGCTATGTTTCCAGCCATCAGAAAGCATATTTACCCATCTGTATTTAGTTCTTTGATTTTACAAGGTTTGAGTATATATTTTTCATTCTCTTTTATTTAGGTACGGATTACCTGCAGAAAGGTTGTGGATTAGTGTTTTTGAAGATGACAATGAAGCATTCGACATCTGGCACAATGAGGTCAGCTATCTAAAGTTTATAAATGTTCTTCGACCATATTTCACTGCCAATCTAGGCTAGGAGTACAAGAGCATCGTGCACAATTAGAAGGGAGGGAGGGAGGGAGCAAGAATAACAGTGAACTGTAGTAGAAGCAGGAGTAGAGATGTTCTTATGATTCATTAATCATCTTTAACTGTCAAAGCATCTACTCTGTTCAGGAGATGCAAGGGCTTTGTTTACTGGAGATGCTGGACCTGGGAAAGATATTTGTTCCCTTTTTTATTATATAAGCATTAGCTTTGCAGTATGAGTGATAGACTCTATTTGTTCTTTTATGAAGGTTGGTGTACCAAAGGAGCGGATAAAGAGGATGGGTGCAGAAGATAACTTTTGGACTAGCGGCGCAACCGGACCCTGTGGACCATGCTCTGAAATTTATTACGATTTCTATCCTGAGAGAGGATCATCAGATGCGGTGTGTAAAGATTCTGTGGTTTTGGTGGCTAAGAGATTTACATTATGACTTTTTGTGTTTTTTCTGTAAGAGATTATCAGATAACTGAAATTAGTGATATCCATATAGTTGTGTACAGGATTTGGGCGATGATACCCGATTCATTGAATTCTACAATCTTGTCTTTATGCAATACAACAAAAAGGACGACGGATCTCTAGAACCGTTGAAACAAAAGAACATCGATACAGGAATGGGCCTTGAGCGTATGGCACGCATTCTTCAACAGGTAATACCTCCCATTACATTTTCTCAGAAAATGGTTTAGGCCATAACTTTCTCTTAAGCTATGATGTAACTCAAAAATGTTGCCATATATCATATAGGTTCCAAACAACTATGAGACAGACTTGATTTTCCCAATTATAGAAAAGGCAGCTAGCATGGCGATGGTGTCCTATGCTAAAACTGATGATGCCACAAAGACAAATCTCAAGGTGGTTTATCCAATATGTAGTGTTTGCTTTATGAAAAATAAGGAGGACACATACAACCTTTGATTTATTTTCTGTTTTTCCAGATAATTGGAGATCACATGAGAGCAGTTGTTTATCTCATATCAGACGGGGTAATTCCCACAAATATTGGGAGAGGATACATTGTTCGAAGGCTAATAAGAAGAGTAGTTCGGATGGGTAGATTGATAGGAATAAGAGGTGACGGGCATGGAAATTATGGAGGTGCATTTTTACCTTCACTAGCTGAGGTAGTGATCAGCCTTAGCAGTGAGATAGATCCAGATGTTGAATCACGACGGAGATCAATCATTGGAGAGCTTCAAAGGGAAGAGCTGCGATTTGTTCAGACTTTGGAAAGAGGCGAAAAGTTATTAGATGAACTTCTAGATGAGGCTTTATTAAGTGCTGGTAGTAATGGAGATAAACCTTCCCTATCTGGAAAAAATGTTTTCCTTTTGTATGATACATATGGTTTTCCAGTAGAAATTACAGCTGAAATAGCTAGTGAACGAGGTGTTACTGTTGATATTCAGGGATTTAATATTGAAATGGAAAACCAGAGGAAACAATCTCAAGCTGCTCAAAATGTAGTCAAACTTTCTGTAGGAAATGAGACCGAGATAGTCAAGAGCATCCCCGACACTGAATTTTTGGGATATGACTCTATCTCTGCTTCTGCCGTTGTTAAAGGTCTCCTAGTTAATGGAAACCCAGTTAATGAAGTTTCCGAAGGTTCTGAAGTAGAAATATTATTAGATCGGACACCATTCTATGCTGAATCAGGTGGTCAAGTTGGAGATAATGGTTTCTTATATGTGAATGGAGGCGAAGATAGAAGTCAAGCAGCAGTTATAGAAATAAATGACGTCCAAAAATCTCTGGGAAATATATTTGTCCACAAAGGGACGGTTAAGCAGGGGTCTGTACAGGTTGGCAAGGAAGTAGATGCTTCTGTTGATGCAAAACTGAGGCAGGGGGCTAAGGTATGAAATCGTGCAGTGTATCTGCTTCTTGACCTTTTCAATTTGGTCCTCATTTTCTTTATTTGCAAATTACATTAACTACAGTTCTGATTTGATCACATGAGTTTCCACTGGTTTTAATAAACAAGAAAAAATATTTTATATAGATAGTTAATTTCATCTGTGTCATTCCTTCTGACCGCATTGATATAACATCTCTGATTCTATGCAAATCTGTACAGGACTATGGTTTGTAACTTATGTTTTGTGACCAGTAACAACTTAGCTTATATCACATGTGACATCTGTTTATAAGCAAATTTGTTGTTAGAAGTCAGATATGAATTTTTTATTGTCTATCATGTCACACAGGCTAATCTTGTTATATAACTCCTTTATGCTTCCGGCACTCTGTAGGCCCATCACACTGCAACACATCTACTACAATCTGCTCTTAAAAGTGTGGTTGGTTCAGAAACTTCACAGGCTGGTTCCCTTGTGGCATTTGACCGTCTTCGATTTGACTTCAATTTCCATCGCCCACTTTCTGACGAGGAATTAACAACAATTGAATCGCTTGTAAACCAATGGATTGGCAATGCAGCACATCTCGAAACAAAAGTCATGGCTTTGCAAGATGCAAAAAATGCTGGTGCTATTGCAATGTTCGGAGAAAAATACGGTGAACAGGTTGGTATATTTTGAATCGAGATCGTACCCAAGATGGGATATTGCAATGTGACAAAAGAATCATGAAAATTCTTGCATGGCATATCTGAATTTAAAGGTCAACTGATTCTAAGAAAATAATTATGAATGGTAGAGCAATTCTTTTAATACCTATGGGTGTTACTAGTGGAGACAGCTCTCTTACACGTTCAAGAAAACAAACAGAAATAGTGGAGACTCTGGAGTAGTCGGTGTTTGCAAATCTGGATCTTGATTTTCTTCAAGGTTCATTAGATTTTACTACCTCTTCTGTCCTTAAAAGAATGCAATTCTGGGTGCATTCTTGAAAGTGTTCAAAGTTTGACCAAATATTATGGAAATACATCTCATGACAATATTTACTTGATGTCATAGCTGTTTATACTTTATTATATAATTGATCAAACTTGAGATACTTGATATTGTGTTGGAACTGCATTCATTTCAGCACGGAGGGAGTAGATACTAGAAGCATTGTCAGTAGTTAACCCTCCATTTATTTTATATTATTTTATTGTCTGATAGGTCAGAGTCGTAGAGGTCCCTGGGGTCTCATTGGAACTTTGTGGTGGGACTCACGTCAGTAATACTGCTGAGATCCGTGGTTTCAAGATAATTTCAGAACAAGGAATAGCTTCTGGGGTCAGAAGGATTGAAGCAGTTGCAGGTGATGCTTTTGTTGACTATGTTTGTGCTCGGGACAACTACATGCGGCGCTTATGCTCAAACCTTAAGGTATGCAGTATGCATGCTGTAAAAAGCTTGTTTGTTACCTTGTGATTTATCGTGCTTTTGTTGGTGAGTTTGGCTATTGGGCTGTACTCATGCATCTGATGCTATTTGTCATCTATTCAAATGGACTTTGGGTTTGCTGTTTCAAGTGTTTAGAAACACATCCTACATGAAATCTTCATGCCCACTACTGCTGATTATAGGCAAATTTGGTAATATCCTCCGTGTATGTTACAAGTTTACTCATGAATCACTAGATTTGAGACATTGTGTTGGTTACTGGCAAATAGCCAATCCTGTGTACTGCTCCCCACCTTTGTAGAGTTGTCATTATCAAAAGTATGTTTCTCCATCTACAGGTTCTCTGTTGATGTTTTAACCACGTGAGATGTGACTTGTATTTCAGGTTAAGGCTGAAGATGTGAACGGTAGGGTAGAAACTGTTCTTGAGGAGCTAAGAGCAACCAGAAATGAAGTATCATCTCTACGCAGCAAAATTGCAGTGCTAAAAGCAGCTTCTCTTGCAAGTAATGCTACAATCGTGGAACCCCAGAATGTCAGGTACTTGCTTCAGTTATCTCCAATCACGTGCTTCATATCACTATGCCCTGTCATTAAACTATTAAAGTTGTCATGTTCTGCTAACAAAGTGAGCATGATCGTGAAAGTTGGCAAAGGTGATCTCACCAATGGGTTTTTTCTATAGGATTGTGGTTGAGAACATGGGTGATGTAGACGCAGATGGGCTGAAAAGCGCTGCGGAGTATCTCATAGATACCCTCCAAGACCCTGCTGCGGTGATTTTAGGATCAAGCCCAGGGGATGGTAAAGTCAGCCTGGTTGCTGCCTTCAGCCCTGCAGTCGTCAAAATGGGGCTGCAGGCAGGGAAGTTCGTGGGTGGCATAGCCAAACTTTGCGGCGGAGGCGGTGGAGGCAAGCCCAACTTTGCCCAAGCTGGGGGACGGAAGCCGGAGAGCTTGCCGGGCGCCCTTGAGAAGGCCCGAGCTGAAATTGTGGCAGCGGTATCAAGTTCCAGCTGATTCTCTGCTGCCTCACACAGTCACACTCGATACTAGAAGTATATGGATAGGATTCATAGGAAATGTATTAGATTTGATTGCCATTGGCATTCCAAGCAAAAACAATTTTGTATCCTCTCTTCCTTGCCGTGTACATTCTCTGCAGACGACGGAGCAATTTTGGTCGGTTGTAACTTGTAACTAGTGGCGAAACAAGACAGGAGGGGGAAAATAATCCCTTCGTTTCAGAAAACATATAATTTTCACGTCCGATGAGTCAAATATCTCAAACTTTAATTAAAATTATATAAAA
>DXKC01000419.1:0-12998 GCA_031170775.1 Cymbopogon citratus
GAACAGGCGTCGACTTGGCTTGCCTTGCCCAGCCCGTGGGCCATTGCCACAGAGAATCCGAGTGAGTGGGGTCTGGTGGGCCCAGTTGGTCCTGCCGATGTCCTTATCTCCATCGGAGTGGACCTGCAAATTTGGTGGTGGAGGGCACGCAGCGGCTCTGGTCTAGATTTTTCTTCTGGCCTTTGGTCTTGATGATCTTCTCTGCAACAAGCCAACAACTTCTGTGCCGCAACTTCGATGAATTTGCCTCCTCTAGGGTTTTCAGCATGAGCTTCAAGTACCTCCGCCAACGACTTCAAAATTATTTTTCGGTTGTCGGAATATATTCTTCTCAATGGCTCCTCCAGCCCTCTGTTAACCGTCGCTGTGCGCGGTCAATCCATCCGGGTGCATGCATCTTTGACGCCCCTGCGTATACCCCCCACCGATAGAATTGTCCTCCGTCGTGCCATAGTCGATGCTGCTATCTTTTTCTTGAGGTTACCGGACCTCGTTGTAACTCGGTCTTTTTCGAAAAACCTCATGTAATTTGGCTGCTTTAATATATAATATATGCAGTTGTCAAAAAAAAAAAGCTGTGTCCATCTTCATGCCGACACGTACACACGTTTACAGGATCTATCGCCTGCATGGGTCGCTAAGTAGGCATGATGACTAGGAGCGTCTGAACTCGATCTACAGATGGTTGAGCGTAGTCCTCTCCTGGGCCCTCGGCATATAATGCTCTTGATATGTGCCCTGCTATGATCGAGCTCACAGCTCACCACCTTGTTCCAGGCCGGCCGGCCGGTGGTACCTTGCATCCATATATAGTTATTTTTTCTATTTTGTAGGTAACTTACCAACTGCTAAGGGAATCACAGTGTAAGACTCTACCTTAGAGTTCAAAACTATTTATTACTCTTTTATTAATGGTATTTGCTGATGTGGCAGTATATTTAAAAGTCTGTTTTTGACTTTGACAATCCTTGTTTGACCATTTATCTTATTTAATTTTTTATGTAAATATTAAAATAAAAAATTATTATAAAAGTATCTCTAACAATTTAATAAGTCATAATAAAATAACTAAAATTTATTAAAAAATTTTAAATAAGACGAACGGTCAAAAAAGAATTGTCAAAGTCAAAAAAACGGATTTTTATTTGCGAGACGAGAGAGTACACAAGTTTACAGGAGCCCACGGCCTTCATGGGTTGCTAAGTCGGCATGCCGACTAGGAGCGTCTGAACTCGATCGATCTACGGACGGTTGCGCATCGTCCTCTCCTGCGCCCTCGGCATACATTGCTCTTGATGAGCCTGCTACGATCGAGCTCATCACAGCTCACCACATGTACAGGCGTCGACTTGACTTGCGTTGCCCTGGGCCATGGCACACGCTGCGATGGATTCCACACAGCTATCGACAGCTCTGCCACTTCTACACTGCAGCACCAAAGGATGGACGGCGCATATCCGGTTTATTTAAGAAAGCCCTAACTCTTTACGACGGGGCATCATGCATTTTCACAAAAATAAAGTGCCATCGCGCTAGGCTTCTAGACGTTGATTACCTAGGATATGCTAGCCCAAGATTGTTGCCATAATATAACCTTACAACAAGAAAGAAAATTTTTTGACACAGCAGGGAGCTAGATGCATGATTGCTCAATCGTATGTTAGTTTGGCATGTTTTAGTCCAATAGGAACTCACATGGTTCCATGCCGGCGGTGTCGATGCTAGACTAAATCAGAGGGTGGTGTACTTGTGGGTGCATACATATATTTTATTGGAGGTGTATATATGGTGAAATTTTAACTAATTACACTGTATTTCAGTTTTTGGGGTGGTGCATATGTGCACCCACTACTTAGAACCTAACTTCGCCCTTAGATGCCGGACGACATCAGAAGTGCTTTGTCTGAAATCATGGTGTTACAATTAACAGTACAATGTTTGTAATTTGCACAGTATCGAGCAGTTCAAAATTACATGCGTGGACGTTTGCGGGGTAGTTTGCAATGGGCCTAGTATATATGGCCTGAACAGAGAGCACCATATGGATGAGCAGCAGTCAGCATACAGTAGTCGTCGTCCATGGTACAATCTGTTCGGTAGCAACTTAAATACATACAGTCCCACTGCACAGTCCATATGGGATCTTGTACAGTACCGATGACCACCGGGTCCTCTCACAGCTCAACACTGGCGTCGACTTGCCTTGTCTGCGAGCGCTAGTCGGCTGAGCCTATTGCTATTTGAGCATCTCCAACAGTTCCATAAAAACTACTTCTCAAATCTTGAGTTTTAGGAAGTTGCTAAAAGATTTAGAAAGCGAAAAATCATGCCATCTTCAATAGTTTGGTAAAGAGACTTCCCTAAACTCTAAAACCAGGACCCACTTGTACCTAGTCCTAACTGATCGATCCCCCCTCCCCCCTCGCGGTTCGCACGCCGGCCTTCTTCGCGTCGCGCGCTGGCAGCAGGTACAGCAAATCAACTCTGCCAATTCGTTCAGAGATCAGCAGGTATAGCAATCAACTCTGTCCCATCGTTCAGAGTTCAGCAGGCATAGCAATCATTTTTTCCAGGCAATCAACTCTGTCACTTCGTTCCAGGCAATCAACTCTGTCAAATCGTGCCGGCGACAGCATACAAAGGATCAACTCTGTCAATCTGTCAACACACTGTCGGCCACCAGCAGCAGCTTGGCGAATGTGCAGGAGAACAAAATCAACTATGTCCCATCGACTACAGGACCATGCAAGGCACGTATACTTCATGCGCTTCAGAGAATTAGCTACAGCGGCCGGGAAAAGCAATCAGCAGGCATATTCTAGGATTTCTCACCAGCGGCGGGTCTGAATCTTCTCGTCTCGTCAGGAACAGCGGCGGTCTCTTCTTTTCTCGCGATCAGGGGCGGGGTCTTCTTTCTCTCGACTCGGCCTGGCGACGATTGGATGGGGCGGTCTCTTCTCTTCCTACTCGGCCTGGCGATGGATCACGATCCACCTTGGCCACGACGGCCTGCCCTAGCGATCGCTCTGGCTCGCGACGGCAGTCTATATGAAGCACCAGGATGCGTCGCGATCAACGCGCGGGGAAATTTCATCCCGCGCGCGGGAGGCGTCGGGGGAGCGCGGACGGGGAAAGGGAACTACGATGCGCGCGCGGGTTTATACGCGCGCGGTGACAATTTTTCCGCAGCTCCTAAGAATAGGAATTAGATTTAGGGAACTGTTGGAGATAGTATTTGAAGGTTTTCACACAATTTTAAGGATACCAAACTGTTTTTAGGGAATTGTTGGAGATGAGCGTCTCCGGTGGCTAAATTATAAATTAGCTCTTAGTATATTTTTTATTTTTTAATAGAAGAGACAAACAAGCTATCTCTTAACTAAGAGATAGTCTCATACACATATTCCAAGAACATATGAAAATATCATATAGAGTCATTCATGCTATAAGCTATATATTAAAGTTAGTATTATTAAATAAATTAGTTTAAAGCTAGCAATTAGCTGCGGATGCTCTTAGAAGAGGAGCGTGTGAACGAACTCTATAGACGCTGCGTCGTACTCTCTTGGGCCCTCGGCTGCGAGCTCGGCACATGTACAAGCGTCGACTTGACCTGCCTGCCTGCCCACAGGCACAGCCCACCTCCATTCCTTCCTGCAATTAATGGCCAGGTAATTCATGGAGTAGTGTACGTGCGTTCTTGTTACGTGGAAGGTGTTTAGTTCCCACCATGTCCCATGAAATGTTGTGATATTAAATACAGATTAAAAAATAACTAGTTATATAGATTGCAACAACTTTACGAGACAAATTAATTTAAGCCTAATTAGGTCACTACAATGTTTTCCTACAATAAATATTTTAATGATGAATTCATTAGTCTTAATAAATTTGTCTTACAGTTTTCTGATGAAGTCTGTAACTTTTTTTTTTATCGTTATCTGAAAAAACCCCATGATGTGACCACCCAAAATGTTTAACCCACGAACTGAGTAATGTTTGCTTATGAAAACTTAGGCCGTCTTTGGCACAGCTCCTGCTAGCAACACTGTAGCATGAAACCGTTTTTCTCTCTCCTTTCTTGTCTCACTGCCACCACTGTATCCAGACAAGCTCGTTTTTAGGATCCCTCTCGGCAGTTCATATGGGTTCAACATATACAGATGACCCGGCCGACTCATACCTCCACACAGGCGTCGACTTGACTTGAGTTGCACAGCCATTGGTAATAAGTACACGTCTGAAGTATACAGAATCGACACATGCAAGGACTGGCCGCCGTGCAACTGTGGGCGCTACTTAGTTGGCATGTCGACGAGCGTGTGAACTCTATAGACGTTGCGTCGTTCTCTCTTGGGCCTTCGGCATATAGATGAGCCTACGAGGCACCGGAGGAAACCGATACGCCAGACACTCGGCGAAGTCCTAAAAACACTCGACGAATGCTTCGCCGAGCGTGGCACTCGCGAAGAGGACTCGGCGAAAAAATGCTCGGCACTTCGCCGAGGGTCAACTCGGGCACTTGGCGAAGAAAAGTGCACGTTACGGCGGGTGCGCCGTTAACGGACAATTCGCCGAGTGTCGACCGTGTGAGCACTCAGCAAAATATTTAAATTTATTTACTTTTAATATTCTTCGCCGAGTGTCTGCTGCCTAGGCACTCGGCGAAGTATCTAATTTTTTTTTTCAATTTTCTTCGCCGAGTGTCAGCCGCATGGGCACTCGGCGAAGCATTTAAATTTTTTTTTTCAATTTCTTCGGCGAGTGTCGGCCCCATGGCACTCGGCGAAGTAATTAATTTTTTTTAATTTCTTCGCCGAGTGTCTGGCCTATTGCACTCGACGAAGGACCTTCCCAGTCCGACACCAAATGGTCGATTCGCCGAGTGTCTGGCCTATTGCACTCGGCGAATCGACCTTATTTTTTCGTTTGTTTTATGCATTCCACCACAGCAAACAACAGATGTTATACATATGACATCCATAACAGATATATCACACATCCTTCACAATATATCACACATACAAGTTCATCATCCATACAAGTCCAACATCCATACATACAAGTTCATCATCCATACAAGTGCATCATCGAAACAAGTTCATCATCGAAACAAAGTCTAGTGGCACTCACAACCATCAAGACCAAGTCCTCCACTGCGATGACGGTGAAGGGTTTGCTGGATCAGTTGTAGGGGCGGCCGCCACTGGGTTATTCGAACCCGTTGACGGAGGCTGCAAAAATAAGACAAGATAAATACATGCCAAACATGAATATGAGATTTATAGTCAACTAGGTTGCTGGTTTTGTTGTGGTTTCACCCTAAGCATGGAAATACAAATAAGAAACAATCATACTCACATGAGTCACATGAGGTTGAGGTTGAGGTGGTGGTGGAGGTGGTGGAGCAAAGAGGTCCGCTGGTGCAACTACCCCTGTTCCGTCACCAAGAGCTTTCAAGTAACTGAGAACCTACTCCATCGTCCGGCGCTCGGCCTCCTTCTCGGCCTGGTGCTCGAGGCGCTCGGCCTCTCATTGGGCCTCCAACGCAGCTACCATCTGCTGATCGGTGACCCGCTGGGCCTCCAACGCCTCCACCCTCTGCCAATCGGTCTCCTGCTAGGCCTTCAACGCCTCCACTTGAGTCTGCAATATTTGACCCCAATGTTTAAGTAATGCAAATGTAAGGTATGTAAAAATAAATGAACGACACGTCCAACACCGTCACCAACCTGAAGTTCCGTCACCAAGGGCTATGAAGCAGTCGGATGACGGCGTATGGCCGGGGTTGCACCTGTGCTCGACACTCGAATGGCGTTGAGAGTGGGAGTGGTGGCCGTGTCCATGAGGCTGTTGCCAACCATGTACCGTCCTTGATTCTTGCCTCCTCCCGCCATCATAACGGCCTTGCCATCGGGGTCCTGGGTGCTGGGGTCGAAGTCTGACCTATAGAGCGACTATGACATCTCAGTATACTGAGTGATTTTGGCGTGGACGTTCGGGTTGGTGTACGCCTCGGGCGGGGCCACCAGGTTGTAGTGTCGAGAGGGATCGGTCGCCATGCCCATGTGGGCCGTAGCATACGCCAGCAAGGGAGTGCTAGGTTCGCCGTTTTGTGTCGCCGTCTAGGAGATAAACAAAATAAGCTAATTAGAAATAAAGTAGAATTGAGTTACAAAAAATAAAGAAGAATTTGTGCCCATACCAATAGTTTTCCAAATCCGATGAGGTTACGGCAGCCTTGATGGTGTGAAGGACCACCCATCCTCAAACGCCGCTCCCAGCACTCGTTGTGCGTCTTCTCCCACTCGGCGCTGCACCACCTATTCACGATAAGCTCCCAGCACACGTCAGAGCACCAATGAGGTTTCATCTGCATGACATCAAGTATATGAATTATATGGTGAAATGAAGCATAATTGATCTTAGAAGGACTCATTATTAAGGTTATGTACTTACCGCCATGTACTGGTCCTTGGTCAGCCTCATGTTTCTCACGTCGGGTTTCTCCATCTTGTTTCCTAGTGTTGCCTCGTAGTTTATGATGAACTAGAGCCGCGCCTCGTAGAGCAAGTCACCCACGGGCTTTCTACAGCGATTGGTGGTCACCACATCTGCCCTATCCCGCTCTCCCGGCACCAACCTAAAGAAATCTTGCATACACAACACGTGTCAATTCATTATTTTAGAATTGTCAACTGAATGCAATGTATTGAGCAATGTGTGGCGAGGACTTACCCACTGCTTAGCCTTGACCCACTCTGCCTTGTTGTCAAAGACCCTGCGGTCCCGATCGGTCGGGGGCAGCGGTGTAGTGGCCAAAAGTGAACACCGGCTCCGTCTTCCCGGCGTACTGAACGAGCACTGCAGGAAAGTGTTCGCTACAAAGAACACCTATGATGTTGTTGGGTGGGCGGTTGTGCGCACTGCCAGGCTCCAGAACCTCCCAACTCTTGCACAAGTGATTATGAAATAGTGAGGACATGTAAAGAAATGGTGAGAACATCTAAAGAAGCAGGGATGCCATTTAAAGTTGCTTACCGTTGCCCGTCTGGTCAAATCAATGGGCGTGCATGCATAGGGATCGGTCGCTGAGGCAAACTTGAGGGGCCCCGCAAGTAGACAGTACTCCTAGTGGAGGAAGTGGATCCCCCTGCTGTGTCAGAGGGCCCTCCACCTAGGTCGTCATCTGAAGTAGCAAGCACCTCCTCCTCCAAAGCTACAAGCACCTCCTCCTCCTCCTGCTCCCGCTCGTCCTCACTCGACGACGACGACGACCTCCTCGCAGGTGATGACCTCCTCCTCGTAGGTGACGACCTCCTCGCAGGTGACGACCTCCTCCTCCTCCTGCGCCCGCTCCGAGATGCCTCCTGCTCCGGCTCCAACTCTGGTGACCTCTGGTACGTCGACCGCACCCTCCGGTAGTGCCGGCCCGTCCGGCCCATCATCCTGTTCAATCACCTGCAATTTAGAAGAAAAATCAATTAGCACAAAGATTAAATAAGTAGTATTGCATGTATTCAAAAGAGATAAAATAATAAAAATATTCAATAACAACCATATTACATGTATTAGAAATAATCTTTAGGGTCTGGATTCGCTAGGTCATAGGTCTCATCGTCACTATCAACCATGTCAAAATTATCAACACTATCAGAACGAGCAATGTTGTCATCTCCGTCATTGCCTAAACATTAACGTTCTAGTAATTCTATGTCATCCACATTTTGCACCTCGTCCGCATCGTCCTCGTCAACAACCATATCATTGTCTACCTCCATCTCCATCTCCATCTCTCCAGTTAAGTCTATCTCGAAGCGACCCAGCCCCTCTTCTAGGTAGAACTCTCTGGCATATGTGTTTGGGTCAAGGTTGTAATCTTCGTCATTTGGGATAGGTACTTTGTTGTGCGGCGACACCTTCTACACAATATACCAACCCTTAAGATGGGGGGTCGGTTTGGCACGCATGAGAGATAGTAAACTTGTGTGGCCTATTGAGCCACAATGTAGACATCATCTCCGGGTAAGACAGAATCCTACCGAATTTCGACTAGCCCAAGATTACTAGTCCGTCTCGTTAATTCAAGATTGAACCATTGGCATTTGAATTTGATTGGATTAAGAGGTCTGCAACCATGAAAATTGAGTTCGTATATTTCTTCAACTATTCCATAGTACTCGGTTTTATCATCCCCGGGCGTGAAAACTCCTGTACTTATGGTTCTTTGATTAGGCCTACTCTGCTCGTACGTTGTTGTGTGAAAGCGATATCCATTCACGTCATAACCATAATATGACTTGACCCTATAATCAAAGGCATCTGCAACCTGCCTCAACTCAGGACTCATAGACATATCCGTTTGGCCCTGCAAGGTCAAGCAGGAAAGATCAACTAAGAATGGACATTATGTTTGGTTAAAACTATGAAATGACAAAGGAAATTGGACAACACCTTCTATTTGAACCACAAAATGAAATTGGGCTGCCCATTTCCTGCACCCTTTCTAAGAAGGGTCTTGGTTTCCTGCGAAGAAGGTGCCCTTGATTGACGCCAGAATTGATGACGAAATTCGTTGTAGTAACAACAAACGAGGGGGTTGGATCCAGTATTGATGAAGAAAGCAAGTTTGACAAGATATTTGAGGACTTACTCTAAGTACCGCTTCACTTCGTCAAGGTTGGTCAACACATATAGCATGATAGCATGCCACTCTTCAATTTTCAAGGTCTTGTGGGTCCAACCACTTGGGCTTCCGTATTGTCCTTTGAAAAGACTGAGCTCCGATTCATTTTCACCAGCGTTTTAACGAGGTGGTGGGTTATGCACACTGGGAAGGTTGTCACCATAGTATGTCGTCGTGAAGTTTGACACCTCCTCTAGAATGTATGCCTCTGCCATGGAAGCCTTGATTTTGCTTTTGTTTCTGCATTTCTTTCAAAGAACTTTAGACATCTCTCAATTGGGTAGCACCAACGCATATGCACCGGCCCCCCATTCATGCCTCATACGGGAGGTGCAAAATCAAATGCTGCATCAGGTTAAAGAAACCAGGTGGAAAGATCTTCTCCAGCTCACAGAGCAACACAGGTGCCGCTTTTTCTAAATCTCTAATAACGGACCGAGAGAACTCTGTGGCACAAAGCTGGTGGAAGAAATAGCTCAACTTTGCCAGCACTCTCTAGATACGCTCAGGGACATAGCCTCAAACCATCGTCGAAAGCAGCCGTTCAATCCATATGTGGTAGTCATTACTCTTCATAGACTCGCAATGTAGATAAGTTCACTCCCCTCCTTAGATTCGCTGCATACATATCAGGGAACATTAACGTCTACACCCATTGAAGTACTTCCCTCCTTTGGTCCCTCTTCAAGATGTAATCAGCCATAGGCCTTTTCCAAGTCTTGGTAGATCCACTAGGAGGCTACATCTCTAGCTTTGGTCTATCGCACAACTCTGCCAGATCCACTCTCGCCTTAATGTTGTCCTTTGACTTATCAGGAACATCCATGATGGTAAACCAAAGTGCCTCGGCGTTATTCTTTTCATTGTGCATCACGTCAATGTTATGTGGAAGGAGAAGATCATCAAAATATGGGAGCCAAGTTAAGCTCGACTTATGGTTCCACATATGTAGTTCACCATATCCCACAAAACCACCTTGTGGACTGGCCTCTAGAGCATTTATCTATTCATGAACCTCAACACTTATTGCCCGATGGGGTTCAGGGTCTGTCACTTCAACACCTTTGGTAAAGTTCTTGATGTCTCGTCTAAATGAGTGGTTAAGGGGGAGGAATTGTCGATGTGTGTCGAATGCCAAAAACTTGCCACCCTTCTTCATCCAAATGAACCTAAGACTCTCCTTGCATATTGGGCATGGAAACTTCCCGTGGACACACCAGCTAGACAATATCCCATACGTAATGAAGTCATGTAGGGAGTAGTGGTACCAAACATGCATTTTGAAGTTTGTCTTTCGTAGCTCGGTCGTATGTCCATACCCCTTCATCCAAATCATGGATCAATTCATCAATCACAGGCTCCATGAACATACCCATATTTTTCTCTAGGTGTCCAGGAATTATCAATGACAAGAATACATTCCCACGTTGAAAGCATACGCCGAGAGGGAGATTGAGGGGGATAATGAACACGGGCCAACATGTGTATGGGGCAGCCATCATTCCATAAGGATTGCACCCATCTCTTGCCAAGGCAACACGCACATTACGAGCCTCTTGAGATTTCTCATGATGAATATGATCAAATTTTCCCATGCTTCACCATCAGATGCATGTACCATCTTGTCCGGACTATATCGTTTGCGCTTCTTGTGCCATGTCATCTATTTCGCAGATTCCTCGACCATGTTCAGCTGTTGGATCCTCTGTGTGAACGGAAGGTACTGTACGATTAGCACAGGGATATGAAGCTACCTTTTTTGGCCATCCCTAGAGTCTACCTCCATGTACCTAGAGGCTTGACACTTTGGACAGTAATTTGCTTCCGCGTGTTCTTTCTTGAATAGGACACACCCCTTCGAACAAGCATGTATCTGCTCATATGGCATCTTAAGTGCCCCAAGGAGCTTCTGCGGTTCATACATGCTCTTTGGCAGAACATGACCTTCTGGAAGTAGGGTGCCAAAAACTGTCAACACAGCATCAAAGCAATCACGATGCCTTTGCGGTTGCCTCCCGCTCCTCCTCCCTTGGTCCTTCACCGAAATGTGCTTCGGCGTAGTCATTTAACATGCCCCCTATGCCAGCATCATCATCTAAATCCATCGGGTATAGCCCGGTGTAAATCCATTATTGAATAGATATTTACTCGTGGTCTCCTCGTCCACCCTTCTCATGTTTACACATTTGCTACACAGACACAAGACTATCTTGGCTCCTTTAGCAGACGGCCCAAATGCAAGCTGCACGAACTTATTGGTCTTTTCCAACCATTCACTGCTCCAGTGCCTATGACTCACATGGCCCGTGTACATCCACTCATGGTCATCCATCCTCCAACATGTATATGAATTAGTGAGTAATTTAACAATCAGTTTCATGTACATGGTGCTCCTACTATCTAATAGGTGAGGATAGGTCCTAATCTTACCCGCGGATGCGTAGATGAGGTTAGTTTCCATGCTCTACTCCTATCCAAGACAAAATTTTGACAGCACCTCCCCGCTATTCTCAAATATACGTCCTGGGAGGGAGAGTGTGTTTCTAGAGAACAAGAGGGAGGTGGTGCCAAAACTCTATCTCGGATCAGAGCAGAACATGGAAACTTACTCATCTACGCATCTGCGGGCTATTTAAAAAACGTGGACAATCCGAAACAGATACGGTCATAAATATGTAAAGATTCGCATACCTCCAACCGTATCTGTTTCGGACGGGAGACGCCTAACTAGGTTATGCTATACATGACCATGATACAGAAAAGAGGGTTATACCTAGGGTGGCGGTGGAGTCAGGCTAGCGGGGCGGTGCAGGCAGACCCGCAACGCCGACGAGGAAGATCGGTGTCGCCGAGTTGATAAGCCGAGTCCTTTTCCTGCATAAAAAGGCCGTACATTAGTGTCAATTGAAAATTTTGGCAGTACCTTCCCTCCACAGGGTGGTTTCAAAACCTTGCAAAAAAGAATGGCGCAAAGGCCGACATTCACTATGGCACGAAGGCCGACATTCATAGCGGCACGACAAGGCACGATGATGGAGTATGCGGGGGGTGATCCCCCGCACAGGGCGCCGAAGGCTTTGAGCTCGGCGAGGGGTGCGGCATGACTGCTCACATGCTAGCTGCGAACGCTTGGAGTTGAGTTGTTGACGGACGACTGGAGAAGCAGGCGGTCGACGACGAGCTGAACAGAGTAGTTCCTGGAGGTGGGGCTGCGACGACCGGGGACAGTGCAGCTGCAACGGCCGCCGCCGCCGGCGACACGCCCCTATAGATGTTGCGAGGGCTCACCCAGATGCGGAGCTTTCAGGACGTAGCAGTGGAGATGGCAGAGGGGAACTACGACGACATCCGGAAAATCACCACCTGCCCTCTTCTGCTCCTCAATAACAGAGCAGCAGGCAGGGGAAGGATGCGTAGCCTGGCCTAGAGCAGCGGGGTTAGGGCTGGCCGTCATCCATGTGGGCGAGCTCACCCTCCATCCATCTCGATTGCTTGGTGGCTGCGGCTGATGTTGGGGGGCGGCGGGTGGAGCACAGGCCCCCGAAGCCGGCGCTGCAGGAGCGACGGTCCTTGGCCCGACGATGGGCGGATCTGGCAGGTGCTCCACGCAATCGCCGGCAGGTGGAGCACAGGCCCCCGAAGCCGGCGCTGCAGGAGCGACGGTCCTTGGCCCGACGATTATTTGCATTTATTTTGTATAGCTATTCTGATCTGCTCTATGCAACTTCATTTTTTTTAATTATGTTTGGGATACAAATGTACAGAAGAAGGGCTTCACAATCTTACTGCATGCCACCGCATCTTTGATTTTACTGCAACACATACGTTTCCAATTCTTCAGAGTAATTCACCCTTCCATCTTTAGCAGCAATGAAGGCAATTCTATCTAATTTTTCTTATTCTCTGATACGTTTCCAATACTTCATCCAAGGAGAGCAGCCGGCTTCATTACTCTAGGTCATTTTTAAGGGAGCAACTATTACATTATCAGTTTTTCGTAAAAAAAAGGGGGCAGTTCACTCTCTACGTAAATATAAAAGAGTTCTATAGATATATGCAGTAAACTGTTGCGATTCCTACCCCGCCCGCCTAAAGCGCGGGGGTACCGGCTAGTATATATAATATCTCTAAATACATATTAAAAGTAATGACCCAGAAAATTAAAGCAAAGCATTTTATAATTTAGAGCGGAGGGAGTGTAAGCTTGGGACCTCATTCTTGTCCACCAATAGCGAGGTTTTTGTCTGGAGAGCTACTAGATTCATAAAAATCCCAACAACCCCACCTCTAGTGATTAAAAATAAATTGATCT
>DXKC01000420.1:0-14091 GCA_031170775.1 Cymbopogon citratus
CAATTATTATTCTTGAATATAAACCATAGAGTTAATTAATTATTGAATATATCTCTACATAACGAAATCTGCCCCATAGTCTCGTGCATATCATCTTGCCACGTGTCTGAACCTAAAAGCAAGCTTATCAGATCGGTGTGAGCCATCAGATTTTGGATCGGCCCGTTTCATCGAAGTGCGGGAACCTCGGTAATCTTCTCGACACTTCCGCTCGCTTGGCTTCGATGAGCAGGGCAGACGCACGGCCCGGCGAGCTCAGCAGCGAAGCGGCACGGCCAGCCTAACATGACCTTTGCCGTGGGACAGCGGATGCCCAGCATCATCGAGCTGTGACGCCGTGGATGAGTTGTGGCGGAGTCACGTACGCCTACCGGCCTACGGCCGGCCGGGCCACCTCGCCGCCGCGCCGGTGGACGGGAGGGCGCCTCACCAGTCACCCCGCCTTCCTCAACTCCTCGATGCACACAAGTACTCCACTCTCTAGATCTCCTTTTGCTCTGTTTCAGTGCTGCAGAACGAATCAGCGAGCGCCGTAGCACCTGCAGCGACACCGAACTTGCTCGATAAAATGCCTACAAGGTTTACCTCCTTGCAGTGGATAGTTTTATACTTGACATATGCCGGACTCGCACAAAACTTGGTTCTTCCATTCATTACCATGTAATAAATTCTTAGTTCATTTGCCATGGCGCGATGCCTCTTATGCAATTATGCTTAGTTTAGAAATGTTATTTGGCATTACTTAGTGCTTGCTCTTTGTCATGCCTTTTGCTTTTGAATTAAGGTTTGTTGCAAATGTTCGTGAAAAGATCATACAATATTTTTTACTTTATAATTAGTGAACCCTATGTCTGTTGATGGCCTCCCATGCACCATGGCCACTGCGTAAATGTGCAGTATCACATGGGCCGCTGAGATACTGGTGGAAGCACCCATGGACAGTGAAGGCCGTCTGCTGCAGCCACAGCTCACCCCGTGGCTTCATAAACTCGCTCCACAGCCACCTACAACAGTGAGTTGGACCATGGAAGTCTCATGGCGTACAATCCGCCACACAATCTCAACCTGAATCCTCCAGGTTCACTCGGATCCCGTCCTTGCTGTTCAAGCTGTGTTGTTTGTTTCTATGTGCCTATAGTTCTAACCTGACATGGATGCATCCTCTGAAGTTAATGTGCTAGCTAAATACTGCACCCAAATCAGAACCTCTTTCTGAAAAACATCGTTGTACTTAGCTCACATACGTTCTCTATGTATATAACATGTCAAAATGACTCACATCTTAGGTTACTGCTACACCTACACTTGTACTTTTCTGCTGTTCTCTGGATATGCTGGAGATTAGAAAATGTGGCACCATTACAGTGCCTGGGCTGCACCAAACAAATTGAGATAGTACAAATGATGTCCTAAGTGCATTAAGTACCAGTTTGCACATTCATTATGCTTCATAATTGAATAGCAAGCACAGTATATCGTTGTATCAAACTTTGTATACAATCGACAGGTCCATCAAGGAGGGCGCGGCAAAGCCACGCCAATGTTTCTAGTTTATGGGTTAAATGTGAAAATTGTTGCGCCAGCTGTGGTTAGTTCTGTGAATTCGATCCGCGTTTGGTGATTTAGGTTCTGCTAGTTCTTTCAGCTAGTTCAATCAGTTGTCCCGTGAGCCTGCGTGCCACGAGGGGAACAAAGAGAAATTTCATGCCTCACAAGATTTGGGACTTAATTTGTTGTGAATTGCTTTAAAACATGAAGCTCTTGTGATTTTCTCATCTTTTGTTTTTTCTGAAATGTTTTCACCTCTACCTAGCCACCCAAACTACCCCTGGCTTAATAGAACAGTCTACACTGGATCTGGATGCTTGTCTCGTGGACGCTCGCTATAACATTCAGCCATCCAAAAAAAAAAAAAGATGCGATGCACCAGGCACCTCAGCCGCACAGCACAAGAACTTTGCAAGCAATATTACCAAAATAAATCATGTATCACACAGCCCGTGCACACATGTACAGATGCTTATATTCATAATAGCGAATCTGTCATTATAAGCAAATCTGAACATGCACAGTACTGATAGAAACCAGTTGAGTGGTTTTCCATACATGGTATCCAACCGAATTTAGAAGTACATGTTTTCAAATCCAAAAGAAGCATCCAACCATCCAGGTAAATATACAAGTTTTTCTGGAAACTTAGAACACAAAAGAGGTCATATAATTCTTTTTCAACTGTTCAAGCAGCACTGTCTCTCGCCTTCTTGGAGTCAGCTTTTTCTTCACTGCTAACCGACGCTTTGCTGGAGACTTAGTGGGAATAGCAACAACATTCAGTGCCTTTTCTCCAGTTTGGCTTAATACATTGGAAAATAGGAGAGGTTGCTTCAGTCGTGGAACAAAGTACTATATACATGCTCAATTGATTACTACTTTTACCTTGCTGTTGCATGTGGTCCAAAACTTGTAGTGATTTGATTTGATGGTTCTAGCTCCACCATTGCTAAAAGTGATTGCCTAAAAATGAAAGGAAAGGTCTAGCTGATTGGGTTTTCATGAAAACTGAAAGTGTACAAATCAAGTGTTTGTACAGTTCATAAATGTACCTTCTTGTCACAGGACCAGGAGAAGTGTTCATTTGACTTGTGCCTTCTCATGGTTAATGGGAATTGACTGAAAAATAGAGGAAATGGTTAATATTATTGTACAGACTCTCATTTCGATCAAAAACACACAGATGGTGCTATTTTTTTGACCTTGCTGTCACAGGCTGTCTGTTGTTCCCTGGACTTCCTTGCTCAGCAACCTTCCGGCTTTTGCTAGAGCCTGGAGGTCTCCCAGCCTTCCCTTTTTTGGCTCGGCTTTTCCTAGAATTGAGAACTTGTTAATAAAATGAAATATAAATCCAGCATGACAAGTGACAATTTTACCTTTTCAGCAAGCTCAAACTTGCTCAAACTTGTAAGATGATAATTGCAAGTTCTGAGGTTGCCTGAAACAAAGCTAGTCCTAAAATCTATCCTATAATATTTAATTACTACCAAGGGCAGATAAACCTCTCATCAATATGCTGAACCACCACTTGATTAGGCAAGTAGATTCTCGGATGCTGAAGCTCTACACATTTAAAGAAACTTCAAGAGCTTGACTGTAAACTATGAAACTCCATAAATAGCATGTGATTGTGAGTTAATTTACCATTTGCATGGAAGACCCTTCTCACAATGTTATCCTCGATTGTTGTCTAGGTGGTGGACCTGTCTCATCTCTCCTTGTGGGTCACCCATGATTGTTTCTTTGGTTGGCATCTCATCCATCTAAGGAGACTGTTATGTTCTTCTAAACATTTCACCTACATGAAAGTTAAGCAAAAGCAAATGCTGTAGAATCTCTTCATAGAAGCAAGTTCTACAGAATGACATTTAGATATTTAGTTTTCTAACTCATTTATTAGTCAAGCTAGTGAGTAGAGCACAACAATAAGAGAAAAAGATAGGGAAATTTGACATATATATGGTTGTTTTGTTAGTCTAGTAACTGTACAAAACAACTGTTACTCTTGATAGAAACCAGAATTTAGAAATAAACTCACTACATTGCTGTGCCCTTTAGAAGGTTGAGCATGTCCCTGTGTTTAGTTGCCTAGACCAGAGTTTCACCAAGTTTGCTAGGCCATGAACTACACAATAAGGTACTGATGTACTTCAGCATAAATATCCGCATCTGCCCGGGCTCCTATGTTGTCATAAGCTTAGCTAGCCATTAGATTATGCTTTGCTGTAAGTTTAAACTATGTGATAATCTGATTAGCGCCTTTATGTTCGCCCAGGCTCCATCAGAGCGCTAGGTCCACTAATGATCCATATCACACTTTAGTTTCTCAGAATCCATGAGCAAGTACTTTCTGATGTTTCAAGTAGCATGAAAATAAGGGGTATAAGCAAACAATGGTCCTTCCACCATAAGTGGCAAAGGTAAAAGATACAGCCTGCAATCCTTGTGAACTGAAAGGATACTGATGTACTTTAGCACACATATCACACTTTATGTTTCTCAGAATCCATGAGCAAGTACTTTCTGATGGTTCAAGTAGCATGGAAATAAGGGGTATAAGCAAACAATGGTCCTTCTCAGGTAAACAATCATCACATTTCGATATCCCCTAATCATATTCAATTAACTAAGTACGTTAGCTATTCACCCAGTGAATGATGGAGCTGATTAGAAAATGCAATTGAGCATGCGTACTCAAATTACAAAGTTCTCAACTTCAAAGCTGTACGAGCAACAATAATCTCACACATGGGCAAAGCATCGAGCACGTGCTGTGCATATGTGCTTTGGATAATAGAGAGAGGGGCAGCAGGGAACAGACCTTGTAGCGTGGCACACCGTTTCTTGCCTGCGTGTGGGGAGAAGGCTGCAACAGCCAGGGACGCGGAACATAGGAGAGGCGAGTGGCGACCACAGCTGGTATCTCGTCGTGGACGGCGCGAGCAGCGGGCTCCGGAGTTGCTACGAGTGGGGTGAGCTGCTTTGCGCTTGTCTGGTGCCGTAGGGGGAGGTAGCAGTCCTCGATGATAGCGGCTCAGGTGCGTCACCGGCGGCGATATCCGGGCTGTCGCTCGTGGCTTGGGTGCGGCACCGGCGGCGGCGTCATCTGGGCTGCTCCTCGTAATCTCAGCTGAGGAGCCCCTTGGGGGTTCCTAGGGAGCCGCTGGCACGCCCAGTGGCTGGTGGCCGAGGTACCGTGCCGGGAACTGCCGCCGCAACTCGATCCCAGGCCTGGAGACGCCGCCGCACCTGGAGCCCGCTACCGCGCCGCGCTTGGAGCCTGCTGCCCGCCAGCTCGCATATCACGCCCAGTGGGCCGAGGTACAGTTTTGAAGATAAGTCTTGCTTTAATCCTGGCCCATCCCGAGTGGGGGATTACTTCGGTACTTGATAAATTTTGGCCCACTAAGGCAAGTCAGCCCAGCAAACAACAGTTTTGTGAGCCCTTTCTGATCACGTTGGTCTGCTCTCCTATCGTACGTACGACGTACAGTACCTCCCGGAGAGCACACAAGGTGCATAACTCACTCCTGCTCCACCTGACAACAGTTGCATTCGACATCATCATCAATACTGCCGCCACACTCCTTCCTCTCCCCCGTCGAGCGGAAGCTCATGCTCATTCTCGCCATCTCCTCGATCGCACTCAGTTCCCCACTCTCCCATCCTTCCTCACGTCCCTTTAGCATTGCAACGCAATAGGATGTGTAGCTTGCGACATGGAGGTGCAGCGAGCACGGCATGGGCTAGCATGGCAACGTGTTTGTGATACCACACTGATGATACTACAAATACAAGTACAAAACATAAGTAGGCGCTGGATAATTAACATGGCGAGCGTGGTGCGGTGCTAGCTACATGGCTACGTGATTAAGGTGGGCATGTGTAGTGCACACGAAGGAGAGGACGGTGGTGCGTCGGTACTCGTGGGATGGATACAATAATACTCCATTCCAAATTGTAAATCATTCCAAAAATCTTAGAGAGTCAAAATTTTTAAAGTTTGACCAAATTATACGATAAGTTAATAACAATTAGAATGTCAAATAAGCATTATTGGATTCTTAGTTATCTATATTTTTATAGTATATCTATTTAATTTTACAAATCTTTGTTATTCTCCCAATAATCTTGGTCAAACTTGAAAATGCTTTGACTCTCCAAGATTCTTAGAATGACTTACAATTTGGAACGGAGGGAGTACTACTTTAGGTATCTGAGTGTGTAATTTGCAAGTACTAGGACCAAGATGAGAAAACAAAATAAGTTCTGAAAGCTAAATATACAATTTGCAAGTACAAAAATAAAATCTCGGGTCAAGTTTAGGGAACTAAATATGCATTTTATCTCTTGCTAACCTATCTGTTATAGCGATTTTTGTTGGTGTTTTATCTTTTTGTTAAAAATTTTATTAGATACTTGACAAAGCTTTTAAAACCACAAAAAATTCTCAAATATTTAAAAGTTCTAACAAAAAATATGGAGATAGACTAGGGTATGAATAATCCAAGTAAAAATTTTAGAGCTTGTTAAAATATCTAGATGTTTTGAAATAATAGATTTACTACCTATAGAGAAATTAGAAAATTATCCAAAAAATATTAAAAACCCCAATTTTAAAAAAAATCAGTGTCTATATGTATTTTGGAAACTTTGCATTATAAAAATGTGAGATGCTACAACATGAATGCAACAGTACTAATTTTTACACTGAATGGACATCTTTCATTTGTGATACCTGTTAACCTTTAGTCTCTGCATCCAAACACCCTATATTACTATAGGAATATATACGAAAAGTGCTACATGAAACACGAGAAGGAACATCTTCTGTGTGCAGCTGGCAGCGAATTGAAGAAGCAAGCGAGTTCCAAACCATTCAAAGTTTCAAACAGTAGAAGAAGTGAAGGACCAAGCAGTAGGTGAACGGAAGAAATGGATTTGAGAGTTTAGACCAATTGCAAGGCTGCATTCGGAGGACGGCGGCGAGCTCAGGCTTGTATTTGAGGTCTTGTGCGCGTGTGTGAACTATACGGTCCTCGATAGATCGCGTGAGAGTTTAATTAATCGATAGGTGTTAGGTGAACAGTGATACTACATTTGATCCGTGGGTTTGTGACACATCGAGTTCACGATTCATAATTCAGATCCTGATTCGCATGCATTTACTACGTGCAGTACAGTACGCAGCTTTCCGCCGATCGCTAGCCGTCCGCCCGGCCGGCTTGACTTACGCTGCTGATGCTGCGTCCTGCTGCTGCTCCTGCGTGCTAGCTAGCTGCTTTTCCCTTTTCCGGGCTTTTGGCATTTCACCGCTTTATCGGGATTGATACGATCTCTTTTCACTAATCCCACAACACATCCATATATATACTCTGTACACCACCATCCTCTCCCTTGGTACCACAAAAAACTTATTGCTTTAATATTAATAAATAATTATCCCAAAAAATGATATTTTTACTTTTAGACACCTAATTAGTTAGGTTCATGACAGTTTCATATTGTAGCATCAATAATATGTCTGTGTATTTCTTTTAAGGAGTGATTTTTTTTCATATTAGCTATAGGAGTATGTTTTATTCTAAAATGGACGGAAGGGAATACAATATGCACACACGCATGCTAGCTGCATGTGCATGCATGCGTTGGTCTCTCCCTCATCGCCCCCGGTCCTCTTGTTAGTACTATGATTACTGGAGAGTAAAAGCCCGACCGATTTGACGGCCCCCGACTGCATGCTGCAGTGGTGTGCCATGCATTGTGTGTGTGGCACTCACCACAGACATTGCTTGCTATAGGAGTACTACTTCAAAGCTAAGCCCGACTGTCTGATCGATCTCATGCATGCCAGGACGACAGCCCATGCACGCATGCATATGTAAGATGAACCATTGTGATTACGAGAGAATCACCTGCTGTGCAAATATGCTACTCTCTATATAGTCTCTTTCACATCGAAGCATGCATTTGCATGCACCTCGTTTTCCTGGGCGTACCCGACAACTTTCGCCGTGAATGGGCTTCCTGGGTGGCGGAGCTAGGATTTCAAAGTTGAGTATTCCTAGCTATTTTCTAAGAAAAAAAATATTCTATCTAAAGTATAAAATAGTTTATGATACTGATAACTAAAGGCATAATTAAATTGCTCAAATCTAGTATTATACTTGTAGAATAAAGGGAAGTTATAACAGACGCAGTGACTAAGCTAGGTACAGAGTTAGTTCACACATCTACAATGCAAGCGCACCACCTCTAGTTTACTCTAGCTTCGCCACGGAACATATGAATGTGAAATGTTCAAGTGCAGAAGATGGTTCCTATGTAATGCTGAGAAGAAATTAGAATTTGACTTAGCAAGCTTAACCATTTGATAGAAATATTGTAGTGATCATATTACAAATCGATACTAATAAGGAAATATATGATTTACGAAAGATGTGTCGGTCCGTCATAGCGTCACCCATGCTAACAGCTAGTACCCTGTAACTACGTACTGCTACCTGCCACTGCAACACAGCGGTATTTTTTTGTCACAAAAGCTAGGTATTTTTGGGAATACCCAAGCATCAATGTGGCTCCGCCCATGTAGCTTCTCATCCCGTTGCTTCTCTGCCGTTTTTTTTTCTTTTTTTAGGAATATCTGCCGGGTGGTTTTATTTATTAGAAGGATTAATTGTTTGGAGTGGTAGGTTAATCAGAAAACCACACGCGAGGCTGAGAGCTGAGGTTTTTTTATATATAAAAAATGGAAAGAGACTTGTCGCCTCTACGTGGCATAAAAGATCTATTATTTACTTTCATCCGTGAGATCGATCGGTCAATATCTCCAACACATAGTCTCTAATTTTTTGCTAGCCAACCAGAAAGACTCCTTTGTTTTCATCATGCTCTGCAGTAGTGTCGAAAATCACGGCCCATATGTTCCACTGAAAATAGAATGCATGTATATATGTTTGTAGCTTTCAATTAGATATTCGACGTCTTCAAATCGGCCAACATATATAATGCTTTACCAAAATATATTTTTTCTCTTTTAAATCAAATTTGATAGCCAACTCTCTCTAAAATGAGAGCTGGGAGCTGGGAATGAATATATACGTGTTCTCCTTTTTTTTCAGTGGATATACACGAGTGTAATCCCTCTAGCTAGCTGCTATGCATGGCCAGCTGTTCATGTGTGCAGTATCCTGTTCCAGGTCCAACGGTGGATGGCAGCGCTAACTCCGAGGTCAACCTCAGCATCCATCATGCCGGTTCTCGCTTTCGTCTGCATGCATGCCTTTTCCAATCATATATTAGCGTGTTGCAGCTTCACTGATGATGGTCTGATATATATATACTCGCTCCGTACTTATTTTATTGTCGTCATGAGATACGTACCATAAGTTTGACTTAATTTTTAGAAAATATATGCAACATTTGTATCTTAAAATATTTAAAAAAAAACTAGATTCAAAGATCTTTCGGATGATACTAATTATGATACTAATCGATGATATTTACTATTTATAAAAAATGCCGGTAATTATTTCTCGGGAAACGAAGCGACAATTAAATAGGAACGGAGGGAGTAGACGTTTTTTAGATGGTCTAATCTTTGATTATAGGCCTATGTGCCTAGCTACATATAGGTATGGCAAAACCAATCTTACAGATTCTGGCAAGAGATTTGCATCTCTTTGTTGGCCTTTATCTGGTTTATGATGTGCAATCATGCAGATGCATGGGGTACAAGTTTACATACGAGGGGAGATAGAGTAGACAGTAAGTAAGCTACCAAGAGATCGAGGTTAATATATTGTTAGATGGAGATTTACTTGCTTATTACTCATATATACCTAGCTAACACTACTCCCTTCCCTTCAGCACATTTAGATTTGAAGGTTGCTAAATTACTTGGTTGCTGAAATGAACTTTTTTTTTCGAAAACACGTATTAGCGCGTACTGCTTTAAGGGAAAAAGGAGTTTATTACATGTCCTGCCGCGCTCTTAGACGAGCTGCCATGGAACGTGTCAGGCAAACACACTACAGAAGGCACCGCTTGAACGGTGGCGCGGAACAAGTTGTACTAACTAGTTAAACTATTGTGCGACTAGAGCTTCCGACTGCCGCGCCTAAGGGCGTCGTGGCGCAGAGCGCACCGCCCGACCTCGGAGTCGCGGAAATAGCTCCCTCATGGACTCCTTGCGGGAAGACGGTACATTCTCACCAAAGAACGCCTCACGAAACTTTTCGGTAATCATAGGGTCCGGATAGTTGTTGACTTCGTCCGCCGGCAGTTCGCCTCACCTGATGAGCATCACCCGGCGAGCCTGCCTCTCCGGCTTCAAGTCGCGGTAGGCGGATTTTCGCTGCGTCGAATGCACCAATTATCATCGTCCACGCGGGATGTCCGCAGCCGCGGCGGCTCCGTGATGAGGGGGGTCTCGATGGGCAGCGTCAGGACAATGCCCCCCGCTTCACTGCAACTAGTTAAACGTTTGCTGAAATGAACTCAGTCACAGCAACGTGCATAAGAAAGGTCACTGAACTTTAGTACTCCAACCTGGTACAGAAAACGAACTTTCTAGCTAGCTGCAGTGAAGCGTCCATTTTGATCAGTGAGGTGAAAAGATGTCGCGTGATCTGGTAACATTGCACTTCGAATACTCTAGTTATTAGGTGAAGATTAACCGGCGTAGTAGCTGCTAGGCCGCTGGATTCAAACTCGCTTTAACAGCATGCGAACGTACAGAACCGAGAGAGTCGATATTCTCATCATATATTCCTTGTCAATCGTCATGAATTTCGACAGGAAAGGTGAAAAGAGATGAGCTCCATGCGAGAATTTTACCTTTTCACCTTTATTACTGCGCCTGCTTTTCGTGATGATTGCGATTCACTACCACCACCACTGTTGCTGACGCCCTTCCACAGCAATCTCCACATTCCCTGTCGCCCCCGGCCGGCCGGCCGGCCATGAGATCGAGCACGCCTTTCGACTGTTACCTCGACATGGTCTCGCACACAACACTCAAACCCTCTCACTACAGCACCCTTAGTAGCTTTCTCCATCGATCGTCTCCGGTCTTCCCATATATAAACACACAAGGACGCCCGATCTCTTCTCACCTGATACTGATAGTATATAGCCCTAGCCCTCAGCTGCTTTCCGTTTTCTACATATAGTAGTACTCTCTCGATCGATCTGCTACATCGTCGATCTCTAGAAAGTTTGAAACTTTGTAGCTACTACAAAGTTTATTAACATGAGGCTTCACCATTTCCATGTGGCTTACTTGGACAAAGCGGCAGGATCGCCGGCGCCGTCGTCATCTCCACCATCCATCTCGCCAGCATCTCACAACAGCTCATCTGCCTCCATCCCTCTGGCCCTCCAGCAATATTGTCTGCGCCCGCTTGCGCCCAAGATCTCGTTCCCTGAGGCGAGGAAGATGGTCGTCCTTCCTGAGTTTGCTCGCGTCAGGAATGCTTCTTCCAGGCTGCTAAACTGCATGGTTAGATAGATTATTAGAAACCAAAGATAGACTCATGCTGTCATGCACTACTGACTTGAGTGATCTAGCTAACGGAGATGATCATATCTTTTGCATTGTGCAAGCTGCAGGTGCAAGTGCCGACGACGGTGGGTGGCACGACGCGGTGGAACCCGTCGCCGGATCAGATAAGGGTGCTGGAGATGCTGTACCGCGGGGGGATGCGCACGCCCAACTCGTTCCAGATCGAGCAGATCACGGAGGAGCTCGGCAAGTACGGTCGGATCGAGGGCAAGAACGTCTTCTACTGGTTCCAGAACCACAAGGCCCGCGAGCGCCAGAAGCAGAAGCGAGCTGCCCTCCTCACCCTCAGCACCACTACTGCTTCCACGCTGCTACCACCACCAGCTGCTAAAACCAAAGTATATACATACGTAATACGTTACAGTCCATAGTCTTTGTAGTATATAATTAACTTGCGTGTATGCATGCATCATGCATAAATTAATTTAAGAACTGCAGTATCATATATGTGCATGCATACATGCAGGATGATGGAGATGGAGTGGAGACGAAAAAGGAAGAAACGTGTGAAGAAGCGTCCAGCCGCAAGCGGAGGTGCAGGACCTGGGATGATACCGCCCATGGTGGCGATGCTGTTGCCCCTGCGGAGGTAGCTAGCGACCACTGCACCGAAGATGTGACCCTGGAGCTCTTTCCATTGCGTCCTCAGGGGAAAGCTGCCTAATTAGGCCAAGATAGCTGCTAAGGTATATGCATATGATCGGTCATATGTGTTCGGTTCTTCCATGCAACAAGTCCCCCCTTGGATTGTGGGTTGTTCTGTGAACACTTATAGTCACTTTGGCGTTGCATCCACCATATGTACTTTGTATTGTAGTATGGACACATGCATATATGCTTGGATTCCTTAAGCGTATGCATCGTGTGACCTGAGTGATCAGAAGTCACCCAATATTACTTTATTTGTTCATGCTACTGCATCCATAAGACAAATCAAATTAACTAAAGTGTAAGAAGCTAGGTACACTTTGTATTAAGAAAAATTTACAACTTACAGGACACTAAATAAAACTGATGTCGTGTTGTTGCTAACTAACCGACACTGAAAAAAAGGTTCAATTGGCTTCTAGACAAAAAAAAATCGATCGGAGGGGCACTAAGAGGTCCCAACCGTTTATCCTTAAGCAGAAGAGCAATTGATTCTCCCCGGTCGAACCAAAAACCTTCCGAAGGGGATTTTTAACTCAGCCTGAAATTCGCTCCCACCGGGAGTCGAACTCAAGACTTGAGGGGTGCCATCAGAGTGCTGGGCTAGCTAGGGTAAGCAGCTGAACCCAACAACCCAACATCCTTTGGCTCAATTGGCTTCTAGACAATCTGGCCCATGATAAAATTAATTGTTGAAAGACATTACGCCCACTAAAGCAACATTTTTCAGGTTAGTACAACAAGAAAGACGATGATGGTGATGAGAGGTTATTAGCGGTGGTGACGAGAACAGATGGGTGTGGGTGATTGGGTAGAGAGGAAGGTTGGAAGCGCATGGAAATTTTGCGGGGGGTGGAGGGGAAGAAGAGCAAAGAGAAGAATCCGAGGGAGGAAATAAAAAGAGCGAGGTCAAAAGGAACATTTGGTCATCTTTCTCACTCCTACTCACTTGGAAAACATTATTTAGCAGGTTTATAGACCAGATATTATAGCATTCACACGATAAGTATGTCGAGTAAAGCCAAATAGTTGAGCAGATAAGCATCATCATGCTTCATGCACGACAATTGACAAGTAGTGGCACAACCAGAAGTTTAAGCTAGGGTTGTACAAATTTGTAATATGCCAACACCTATAAAATTTGAAGCAAGAAGTAACTTTTTATATATTTCATCAAGCAAATGAAAGGTCAGCCTCTACATCATTCGAGATTTACACAACCTTTGAACATCATATCCACAAAAGCACTTCAGCTCAAATAACTCAAAAACGAGCACACGAGCTATAGACAAAAAGAAAAGGAAAAAAAAAAGAGCTAAGCTTCAATTTGGCTCGAGAACTTCCATCCAAACTTTGCAAATGCATTTGATGAGGCGTGTATATGTAAATTAATAAAAACCATATATAAATTAATGGTTTGCCTAGACAACACTTATACATATATGTAAAATGCATTGCCTAGCCAACACTTATAGTATGAGCTAGTTACGAGGCAAGAGTTTTTACGTACGCTAGACGATGGATCCTTTTTGGCGCTCCAAATCATGCATTTCTGTATTATATATAAGCTGCTTGTAGCCGACGCAAGTTCAGGCTTTATGAGGTTATATAGCCAGGCCTGAGCCTGACCAGCAAGCCCCTTCTGCTCCAGCTTTATACATTCCTCGGCTCACTTTAAACATGTCCCGATGACATCATGGTTATAATTGCATGAAACATGCTCTGACGCCGGCCAATCATACTGACTCGGTCGGAGGTATGTATCTGAAAGACATCGTGTGTACCACTCTCACTAGCTGGAGCACAGGGATTGTTCAGATGTTCATACGTGATACGCGCCATATATATACGGATTCACCTTAATTTGCGATAGAAATGGAGGTGCCGTTCGTATGTACGTATGTTCAGGTTGTTCAGCCCAGGGTACGACCGACGTACGTACGTACAACCAGAGTATCGATCTCTCTTTGTATGATCGAGTGCACGTGAATCGTGATGGACAGAAAAATCCTCCGAGGGCCGGCCGAGGCTCGAGTTGATTTGGGTTTTGGGTGTTCCGCCTGCCGGCCGTCTCGGCCATGTGAAACAACACACTGTTGTGACGACGTCGCACACAGCGCTCTCGCTTCGATCTTGGATTTGGCATCGATCAGCGCATCAGGCCGAGCCATCGCCAATCGCACGCTGAAAAAAGAGGCGGCCGATGCATGCATTACTTACGTTACATGGCGTCATTGGCTGCCGCCCGGCGCCCACGTCCATGTCCATCCAACCGAGAGCGGAGCCGCGCGCGGGGCACTGCACTGGCCGGGGCAGGGGAGCCATGC
>DXKC01000421.1:0-13395 GCA_031170775.1 Cymbopogon citratus
GGTTCAACAACATAGCTCCTCTGGATTGCTCAGAGTTCAAATGGACCGCTCCACACTCAACTTGCACTTAACCATGATCGCCACCTCCGTAAGTCCATACATCCCTGTTGTCCAAATAATTCTTCCACCATCTTATTTGCATGCCAAGATTACAGATCAAAAATTTTAAATTGCAAATGGCACCATTACAGAACAAACTTCATATTATTACTCAATTGCCTGTTATGATGACCACACAAACCTTCCCACATATTACTCACGCAATAAATTCTGGATCAGCTGCTTCTCACCTTTCCCTAACATTTTTTAATCAATGCTGTACCTATGCTTCACTTCAAACTCTGCTTGCTTGGGAACTCAGTTCAAACTTTGCTTGCTTACAAACTCACAAGTCTATTGCTAATTTGACCACTCGCTGATAATATGATCGCATGTAGGCACTATTTTTGCTCCACTCTATTTGGGAGGACCTACGTGCACGTGCCGACACTGCGGTGCTCGCTTCTGGCTTCAGGAGCGTGTTCGTAGGGACGGCAGCACATCTGCTCCAACATACAACAGATGTTGTAGAGGAGGAAGCATATCCCTACCAGTATACAGAGCTCCTCCACATCCTTTAATACACCTTATAGAGAGAGAATCCCCATCATTGTCAAGGCACTTCTTTGACAACATAAGGCCGTACAACTCCATGTTTGCTATGACCTCCATGGGAGTCAAAGTCATAAATGATATAAACGACGGCCATGGCCCTTATGTCTTCAAAATAAGCGGCCAACTCTGCCATCGGATCGGTTCACTAATCCCAGCCCCTGGAAAGAAACCAGAATATTGCCAGCTATACATTTTCGACACGGCAAATGAAATAAGAAATCGTATAGCTGTTCTAGACAACCAGCAAAGAGACTTCCAGCCAAATGAAGATATCATTGTTGCTTTGGCAGCCATGCTTGATGCACACAACCCCATTGTGCAGCTATTTCGGACCGCCCGTGACAGGATATCTGCAAGTAACTTACTCGATCAGTTTGAGGACCATTACTCAGTCAAGCTATTTTCAGCACCTAAACAACATGGGAACATCTACAGCGACCCAGTTGCATCAGAGGTCGTTGGTTTGGTTGTCAATGATTTAGGTAGCAGTGAAGAGGGCAGAGACTTAATAGTGCAAGATCACTCATCTCAGCTCCAAAGAGTACACGAATCACATTGCAAGTTCATGTCCATGCAGTATCCATTGTTATTTCCATACGGAGAAGATGGATTTCATGACAACCTGTACTACATGTCAAGTCGTCGCTCTAACAACCTCAAACGAAAGAAAGTCACCATGGCAGAATATTATTCATATCGGCTGCATGATAGAGGCAGTGATTTCAACACCCCGCTACGTTGCAGTAGGCTAACACAGGCATATATCGTTGATGCCTACTGCTGTGTTGAAGATGAACGACTCAGACATTTTCGAAAAGACTCTTTCCAGAAGAAATATAGGTTCAGTACATACAAAACTTTAGTTGATGCTGCTAATAGTGGCATCGCACATGCCTCCGACGTAGGCCAGGCAACCTTCTTACCAGGTTCATTCACAGGCAGCCCAAGATACTATTACCAGAACTATCAGGATTGCGTTGCAATCTGCCGTAGATTCGGATGTCCAGATCTATTTATCACCTTCACATGCAATGCTTTGTGGCCAGAAATTGAAGAGTCTTTATCGTTCACACCAGGCCTACAGCCTTCCGACAGACCAGATATTGTTAACCGAGTCTTTCACATGAAGCTTAAACTTCTTATGGACGACATAGAGAAGAATGATTTTTTTGGACCCACACTTGCAGGTATTCTTCTAACAGATCTTATTCTTGCATCTTCTACACAACATTACCACCTCACTGAAAATTAAATGAATTCCCATTCAATTTGCAGTGGCCCTAATTTTTGCTTCCCGTTCAATTCTGCAGCTGTATACACAATTGAATTTCAGAAAAGAGGTCTCCCACATGTACACCTCATACTATGGCTCAAGAAGGACAAACCTCTTGAAGCTGATCAGATAGACGCCTTAATATCAGCCCAGCTTCCAGATCCAACTACTGACATCATAGGTTTCGAGGCAGTATCCAGATTCATGATTCATGGACCCTGCGGGCCTCTACAACCCTCCTCTCCTTGCATGAACAATGGAAAGTGCGACAGATTCTACCCAAAAGAATTTTCAGAACACACTGTAGTGGTACCCAACAATTGTGTCAAGTATGCTCGTCCAAATAACAGCATCACTGCCTACAAAAATGGAGTTCAGATTGATAACACATTTGTAGTTCCCCATAATGTAGACCTATTGGTCAAATACCAAGCACACATAAATGTGGAAAGTGTCAATCGTAATGGAATGGAAAGATATCTATTCAAATACACAAACAAAGGCCCAGATTGTGCTAAGGCTACGCTGCAGAGAAAAAGAGGCTCCTTTGACAATGCTGCCGGGACATTTAATGAGATCAGAGAATACCTGGAGTGTAGGTGTGTCACACCCAATGATGCAGCATGGCGACTTCTTCAGTTTGACATACACTACACTGATCCGACTGTGGAGCGGCTTCCTGTCCACCTTCCTCTACAGAACGGTGTGTTGTACACAGAAGATGACTATCTTGATGAAGTAATCAACAATCCATGTAGGCTCACAACTAAACTCACAGCATGGTTAGATGCAAACCGAGATTACCCACAAGCTCGACAACACACTTATGTAGAATTCCCTGAACATTGGACATGGCATCAGAATGGCAAGTTTTGGGCTAGACGTCGCAACAATCGCCCTAAAATTGGTCGCCTGGCTAATGTTGCTCCTAATCAGGGAGAGAGATTCTACCTACGAATGTTGCTCCACATAGTGAAAGGACCATGCTGCTTCTCTGAAATACGGAACATTGCTGGACATCAACACCCAACATTTCGTGCTGCATGCGAGGCATTGGGCTTGCTTGGTGATGACCAAGAGTGGTTCCACGCCATGTCCGATGCAGCACGCTGGGCATTTCCAAACCAATTAAGACAACTTTTTGTCACATTGTTGCTGTACTGTGAACTCAAAGACCCTGTCAGATTATTTAATGAATATGTCAATATAATGGGGGAAGACATATTGTACCGTGCAAAACAACTGACTCCAGATACACCTGATGCAAACATACAGGCACATATCAGAACCTGTGTCTTACATGAACTAGAAAAACTACTCAGAGATAAAGGATACAATCTCGAACACTTCAATATGCCCCAGCCAGATACAAGCTGTACTGAGATACTTGCAAATAGATTGATAATGGAAGAACTGTCGTACGCTACAGTGCATACACCAACTGAAATGGAACAGTGCATCAGCCAGCTCAACATGGAACAGAAACACATCTATGATCTCATACAACATTCAATCTCGAATGATTTAGGCCACACATTTTTCGTTTATGGACATGGTGGAACCGGTAAAACTTTTCTATGGAACACTTTGCTCAACAATGTCAGAATTAAAGGCAAAATAGCATTAGCAGTTGCATCTTCAGGAATAGCAGCACTGTTACTCCCAGGCGGTCGAACACCGCATTCACGCTTCAACCTTCCTCTAGAAATCAAACCTCACTCTGTTTGTGCAATAAACAAGGGCACACAGTTGGCTGAATTGATACAACATACAACACTAATTATATGGGATGAAGCACCAGTTAACCATAGAAACTGCTTTGAAGCACTGGACCGTACACTTAGAGACATCATGTCATCCAATAACAATGGAGCAGCAACAAAACAATTTGGTGGTATAACAGTTGTCCTTGGGGGTGATTTCTGACAAACCCTGCCAATTATTCCAAAAGCTAAGAAACTACAGATCTTGGACGCATTGATCACCCGATCCAAACTGTGGTGGAATTGCAAAGTGCTTCAACTAACTGAAAACATGAGACTTAAAAACCCCAACCTTTCAGAATCTAAAAGAGTTGAGCTGGACAATTTTGCTAGGTGGCTTCTATTAGTTGGAGATGGCACAGCTGAAGGCAGCGGGTCTACAGGCCTAGCTAACACATCATGGGTTTTGATTCCAGACAACCTCTTACTGCCACCTGGGCAAAGAACACTTGACAATTTGATTTCTTTTGTGTACATACCACCTACAGATGGCTCTCTATTATCAACTTATCTATGTGAACGAGCAATACTGGCACCAACAAATGAGGTAGCAGCAGCTATCAATACAAAGATGATTAGTCAAATAGCCACTCAAGAGATGTCATACTACAGCTCTGACTCTATTGATGATTCCACATCCAACTACTGCACTCTTGAAGCCCTTTATCCTCAGGAATTCCTCAACAGTATCACAATGGGCAGCCTTCCAGACCATCATCTGCAGCTCAAAATTGGTGTTCCCATAATGTTACTTAGAAATTTCAATCCCTCAAAAGCCATGTTTTCAAGACGGCTGGACGAGTCTGGACGCCTGGGCACCGTCCAGGATGATTAGTCGCGATTAGTCGCGATTAATCGAATCTGGACAACCAAACAGCCTGGATGCCTGGGGACCGTCCAGGACGATTAATCGTGATTAATCGGACGTCTTGAAAACATGGCTCAAAAGGTCTGTGCAATGGGACAAGACTTATAGTAACACAGCTCACACACCATATCATCGAAGCTCAGATAATTACCGGAAAGGCTAAAGGAACTAAGACTTACATTCCAAGGATAATCACTACCTCATCTGATCTCAGGTGGCCCTTCAAGATCAAACGACCACAATTTCCAGTTCGTGTCTCATATGCCATGACGATAAATAAAAGCCAGGGACAAACACTCAATATAGTTGGCGTGTACCTCCCAAATCCAGTGTTTTCTCACGGCCAACTCTATGTTGCACTCTCACGTGTTACTTCACCTGAAGGCTTACGAATACTTATTGAAAATAACTCTAATGGATATGAAAATCAAACTCATAATGTTGTATACTCTGAGATTTTGAATGATATATCAACAGAGAATCAAGCACTTCAGGTACTACAACCTACAACTTCACGTACTACAACTACTTACAATTCCTGTTTCTGATTTCACTATTACTTACATTACACCATAACTACGTACACACATTAACATTTAATTTTTCCATAGCATACATACATTCTAAATTTATCCTCTAAATCAAATTATTATTTTGCAGGTGCAAGTCCTTTGACAGTCCCAATTGTTTTAGCCTTTTAGGCACTCCATTCCCTACCATATTCCATGGTGAGGCTAAGGCTATAAACTTACCAGTAATCTCAATCATTTCATAATAACGAATACAACACTAGGCTCTACATATATAATTAAGTTCAGGCACACATTTACCTCACTTAATTGCCTCCAGTGGTCAAAGTTACTGATTACAACACTTTGTGTCTAACATGCTCATACCAGATACGGATGACGTTCATTGGGACCAGCCAATGAGTACAACGACAGGAGTGCGAGGATGGTTCTGCTCATGGTACAAATGCTACAGAGCCGAACTCCATACATAAAGAACCAACCATGCCAGGAAGAATCTATATGCAGCTTTGACATTGTTGTAACCAATTTAATCAACCTTTTCCTTCCACTATTTGCAGCTTACTATGAACATGTTATTTCGAACTTCCTATGCACATCAATTTAAGTAATCTTTTGCTTCCACTAAAACCAAACATCATAATTTGGATCTTCCTCCTTACACTCCTAACTTACTGTCCCATGCAAAGCACGGGGGCACCTGCTAGTTATTCCAATTTTCCGGATCGACGGACCGCAGGCCGGCCGCCCATATGTTTCCGGACCGCCTCATGTCGCCTCTCTGCTGTTTACGTTCGCCAGGTGTGCAAAAGGAGAGAATGGTGGCAGAGGACATGTATGTGTTTTCTGCAGATGGGAAGGTGCTCTCTGCACCAGCAGCAAAGCCATGGCCAAACAAGCCGCCAAAGTGTGCAGATTGTGCTCCTTTGTTCATGAAAGTTTGTGATGCTCTTCGGTTTAGTCTTTACTGATGCATCAAATTGTTTTCGTTTCAGATTTCACTATCCTAGCTAATCTCGTTTTTGGAATTTGGTGTTTTGAAGGCATATCTGATGAGAAGAGCTGGGGCAGTAATTCACAGCCATGGAATAGAGACTTGCCTCGCATCAATGCTTGATCCTGGTGCGAAGGAGTTCAGGGTGAATCCCCTTGTCCAAGCCCTCCTTTTTCTATCTTCCCTAATATGTGAAACTGGATAATTATAAAATTTTCATTTCCATGTATGCTCATTTTTTTTTCATTTCCATGTCAAGGGCTTCAATTCCGCGTAAGACATGAGTGAGTCGTGTTTGAGAGAAGAAAAAAAAACCAAGGGCTTCTAGAGCCATTAATTAACAATTTATGTGCACATGACCTTCTAGATGGTTTTATATATAGGATCCGATATTTTGAGTTCAAATCCACGTCACACTTCTTTCCTGGTCCATGGAAGACATTGAAACAAGAAAGGGTTATAAAAAGACAAATTTTTTTTGTACAAATTCGTTTCAATAACCAGTGATTTCATAGACTTATGGATGGGCCAGTATGGATTGAAGTAGTATTGTGGACTGTGGTTTCTACAAATAGGAGGATTCCCCGCGCGTTGCCGCGAGTATGAAGTAGATATCATGATTCTTGTGCTAGAGTACTTTAATTATAAATGATAGTGGACTAATGAGGTGGACACTTACATGTCACAAAAAATTGCCAGTGGCAAATGGTCGTGGATTGGTGAGGTAAACACTTTGCATGTCAAGAGAACTATATAGTGGGGTTGATAGTGGACTGCTTAGGTGGATGCTTTGCATGTTAAGAGAATTATCTAAGTGGGGTTTGTTCTTATAAGAGTAATAGATTCCCTACCATAAAGTGTAGTCTAATGTTAAGTGAAGTGGAGCTTTCACACGTTGTTTGGGAAGTTTCATGCTGAAGTGCATCTAATATTTTTTTGCTCATATATAACTCATGGAAAGTAAATGTGAAAGTAATAACTGTGTTACATAAACTTTATCTCTAATATATTGAAAATTAATATTAAATAATTGTTGAATGTGTTGTCTAAAACTTGATAAAATAGGCTACAAAACTAAACAAAGGTGCTACATTAATACCATACCCACTTTCGAGTTCTAAGAAAAATATTGAGAAAGAACTAAAATAAGAGGGAGATTGACAAGACAGTGACATGTTGATTGATTGATTTTCAGTGATACATACACTGTTGGCGGATGATGATGTATGATATCCAAACTAAAATTTGTAGAAGTTTCCAGGATATGCTGATCACATTTTAATGTTGTATTAACTGCTAAAGTAATTTTTGTGTAGAAAACCTTTATTATCTTACTTTGCTGAGCTTAATGCAGATGACCCATATGGAAATGATCAAAGCAATCAAAGGTCATGGCTACCGTGATGAATTGATTATTCCTATCATCGAGAACACTCCTTATGAGTATGAGCTCACTGACTCCTTAAGTGAGGCGGTATGTTCATCTCCATCCTATCCTAGAGATACTATGTATAGGTTCAAAGACGATCTTGTCATTTTGGAATTTTCAGTTCTCATGGTGCCCTTAGAAACAGAAAGAATTGCCAAAACAGGCACTTAAGTATTAAAAGCATATAATCTGTTGTAGGATTTGAGAATTACCAAAAACAGGCACTTAGGGATTAAAAGCATGTTCATGCTCTTTTAGTGGAGTACTATGAAATATAATCTGTTGTAGTAATAAATGTTAAAAGCTAAAACATGACTGACTAATTGTACATTTTTGCTAACAACTTTTAATTGCAAGAATCATGACAGTTTAGCCATCTTCATAAAGAATTGCCCCCTAATTGTTTTCTCAATACTCTTTTACAGATATAGAGTTTATATGTAGGCAATTGACACGAAACTATTTAACAGATTGCAGCATACCCAAAGGCCACAGCTGTCCTTGTGCGAAACCATGGAATATTTGTGTGGGGTGACTCCTGGATCAGTGCCAAGACACAGGTATGTTTTCTGTCTAAGTTTTCAAATGCTCTAGGTGTTGACTGCCGACTACCATTTAACCAATGCACACTCACCACAACTTTGTTTATTTCATATGAACATCCACTGCTTTATATTTTTACTTCATGCTATGGCCTCACTTTTCAGGCTGAAAGTTATCATTATCTTTTAGATGTCGCCATCAAGCTCTATCAATTAGGTATTGATTGGACAACTCCTGAACATGGTCCAATAGCAAAGAGACCGCGCAGAATTTTGAGCCCTGCGATTTCTAATGGAGGTCATGCTGCCGAATCACCAACGGTTAGTTCAGTTCACTATCTCTAAAACTTCTTAGAACACCGTGTATCATACTTTTTGTGTTTGTTGCTCATGTAATGTAAATTCTGAAAGTTGTATTGTTCATACTGTTTCCTTAACATTTTGAGAAAGTTCTTTTTTTTCCATGTCTCCTCTTCGATTCAGACCCTTCTTTTTTTGGCTGTAGCAGTGTGTTTTACTTGACATTGAGGGCACGACTACTCCAATATCGTTCGTGACTGATGTTATGTTCCCCCTTATGCCCGTGATAATGTACGGAAACATCTAACGTCTATGTTTGATTATGAAGAAACCGAAGAAGACATCAAACTATTGCGCGTCCAAGTAAGTAGTAACTTTTTTCTCCAAAACCAAGCAATGACTAACAAAGACACTATAGGTTTGCGCTGTATAAGTGCCAGCAGAAACAATTTTTATTTGAAACTGATAGTTTGCACAAATTATTTTATTTCATTCATATTCTAACCAATACTAACCAACTATTCAGATTGAAGATGATTTAAGAAACAAAATTCTTGGGGCTGTGCCAGTTCCACCTGATGAGGCTGGCAAAGAAGAGGTTATCGATTCATTGGTTTCTAATGTTGAATCGATGATTAAAGCAGACCGGAAGATTACATCACTGAAACAACTTCAGGTATCTTAGTTTACAATTCACATTCTCTTGTTTATTTTCCAATTTTGTTATATTTCAACTGCTCTAATTCTCTATATTAAGGGTCATATATTCTCTATATTAAGGGTCATATATGGAGGACTGGATTTGAAAAGAAGGAAATACAAGGAGTCGTCTTTGAGGATGTTCCGGAGGCACTGCAGAACTGGCATTCTAGTAACATCAAGGTATCATTTTGCTTAAACACACATGTGAATTGCATAAATCCTATTCAGGCACTACTATTTTTTTTGTAGCGACTTTGTTTTGAGAACCTTGAGATTGTAACATTATACATTGACAAACTGTTTAAGTCACTCATAGTTGAAAACAAATACGTGCTTCTGCAGTAAAGAAATAGAATTAATGACATATTCACATTCCCAAATTTGTATAGTATGTGATCACATTTTCTTGGATTAGGGCAGGGGCAAGGGTCTAGCAGCTCATTTTCATATGGAGCTAAATCATATATACTTTCAATAGGTTTACATATACTCAAGTGGCAGTAGAGAGGCACAAAGGCTTTTATTTGGCAATACAATGTTCGGTGACCTGCGAAAGTTCCTGTGTAGGTATTTTGATACCACTATTGGGTAAGCTCTGATTTTTGTTCCTTCCATTTTCCTATGAGCCAACATAAAAAAAATGATCTCATTCTCTTTCAAACACAGAAATAAAACAGTCAGGTAGCTATTTAGCAATGCATTCCTTGTTCCATTCTTCTTTACAATCAAAATGTTGTTCAAAAAATTTTGATTTAAAATGTACATACAGGAACAAAAGAGAAACTAAGAGCTATTTTGAGATCTCTCAGTCACTTGGGGTTGACAATCCATCTCAAATCTTATTCATAACTGATGTCTTCCAAGAAGCCATCGCTGCAAAAAACGCTAGTAATTACTAGTTCACTCTATAACATTGAACATGTGGAGACAAAATCGTGTATACGTGCTTCCCACATCCTTTGGGCCATTTCAGATCTATTCTGTTTTTGCACAATAGATATTTCGTTTTTAACTTTGCACTGTGCTAATCATGTAATCATGTCACGGCATCTTCTAGTTTTTGGGTCCTATGGAGTTATGGTCCTCTGAAATAGTGCAAAATATTCGGTGCAAACGATATCTTCGGCGCAATCATGAAAAACCCCTTACTAAACCATACCTAGTAGTTAAAAAAAATAAACTATGTACATCAATAGTGCATCTATATATTATATATTTTCACAAAGTTTGAGATTCAAACTCATTTTGTAAAAATTATTACAAAAAATAAATTTCACTTGCATATGAACTAGAGGATAAAAAATTTGGAATTCTGTCTTTTAGAGCATATGCAAATGAAATTTGTTATTTTGTATGCATTTTTATAAAACAAGTTTTAAAACTTGGTGACCATGCACATTCACAGATACAAATCTTTTTTGAAAAGACTTCTAAATATGATTTTAGTGGGGTTTTCATGGATTGCACTGATGATGTGGTTTGCACCGAATATTTTGCCATGAAATATTCCATATGCAAAATGCTGAAGCAGTCATCAATTCATATTCACATCTTTAATACAAATTTGCATTTTTCATGTGGTTTTGAAATATGGTCTTGTATCATTACTATCAAATTAACACCGAATTTCAGGTTTTGAGGTCGTGTTATCTATCCGTCAGGGAAATGCTCCGGTTCCTGAGAATCATGGTTTCCGCACTATCAAATCGTTCAGCGAGATCTGAGGAATATGGGGTTCTAGAATGCTTCCTGGCCTCCTGGATAATAATGCACCGTATCAAATTCAATAATTCATGCTTCAAAGCGGAAGCACTGTATCTATTATGTATCTCTATGTCGGCCGATGATTGTTTGCAGCTTCGTTGGAATAAGATAATAATATTTGTTCTAGTGGATCGGCTGAGTCTATTTTGTTATTTTTGCCTTCCTGCATTACAATGAAGAGAATCTGAGTCATATTACCACTGATGTATTTTTACACTGCTTTGCTAACTTAAACTCTGTTTTCCTATCATTAATTTATGGTAAAGCATATGAGAAATATCCTATAAAATCTGTGATACGAGTTCACAATCCCTAGTTCTATTGGAAGGTTCTCTTATTCTCATGTCTTATATTCGAACTTCTTTTACCTTACAAACTACATTCTGCTTTCTTCTTCACATCTCATGTGAGACATACATCTTTACTGTGCCTCATGATGTTTTCATTAGGCTGCAACAGAAGGTGATCTTGGTTTTGCATCTGCCTACATGCATGGTTATATCTCATTTGTTGACAACCGAAATGGTCTTGTGAACTTTATATGGGTCAGACAAGTGTCAGGTGGATTGATTTTTTGCATATTTATAATATCCATTGAAGTTAGGACACTTTAGGAAAGCATGTTCAAAATAATCCTTCTACCACAATAGTTATAATTCTTTTTTAATCTTTTCCATTATTTTAGTTGGAAAATGATGGACATGCCTTGAATACAATAAACTTGGATGCTGAAAACAAAGTTTTATTCTCATAATAGTAAAGGGAAAACCTATTTTAAAAAAAAAATTGTTATGCTAGTGGGAAAATTCTTAATAAAAAATAAATTGTCATAGGCAAGTTTGATTGGTTAGTTACATTGGTTCACATATCTACTCTGCTTTGTCTTCTGACTAAATCTATGAGCCATATTGGTACAGATTCTATTGGCTAATAGATGTGAACGCCAGAGGTTATACAACATTAATAGGACCAGGTATCTCATCCTAATTATAAGAATATACCATCCGAACTGTTTCATCAATATGAAGGATCATAAATGAATATGCTATTGCTGAACTTGCTCAAATGTGCCTTGCAGTGGTTATACCTGGTGGGCACCGTTGCTTGGAATTAGTGGAGTTGCATTTGCAAAAAACTTTCTGCATCATGCCTGGCGGAAGAATACTGTATCCAAAGCTCGTAAAAATATATCTGAACACTATGATCTGGTTAGTGAGCTATGTTATAGTTAGGAATAAATAAGATAACTAACTGTTCGAATTTTACTACTATTGTCTGTCCGTCCTTATGTTGGAAATCATTCATTTCTGTGAATTTTTTTTTGTGCAGAGTAATGAGTTCTTTGCTCTTAATATGGATCCATCAATGATGTACTCGTGGTATTTTCAAGGTTTGTGAAATCTCATGATTTTATTTCCACGTTGTAAATAATGTGGCTCTGTTCTCAAACTATAAAACTATGTAGTATATATATACTCTAGTGACTAATACCTGGATATATTGGATCCATCAATGACGTATTCTTGAGATTGCTTAATGACCTGGATATATTCGTTCTAATGATAGGTGGAGGATGAGAGCTTAGAAGCAGCGCAACTTCGTAAGGTTGACGGTCTAATTAGTAATAGCATCTCCAGCAGTTTGGCAAAAACGTTTGGCATATCTCAAATTTTGCCAAAACACCAAATTTGGTCCTCCAGCAGTTTGGAATCATGGTTTGGCATCCGATCCGGTTTGGCATATTGGGACTCTCCACGCGCATCTTTGCGCGCGGCAGGTGCACTTGCCATCGCGGTTTGGCGCGGCCTCGGCGGTCTCCCGCGCGCGCCAAACTTCCTCCATGGGCGCACGAAACTCTCTCCCGCGTGAAATTGTTTCATCGTCGAGCGGCCGCCGCCTACAGAAAGCATCGCGCGGCGCCCCCAAGAGTATTCAGCGTGACCAGATCTTCATCGCCGGCTGCCAGAACAGATCAAGGACGGCCGATCCAACTCTTCCCGTGGCCTGATCGAGCCGGCTGCCAGAACGGATCAAGGACGGCCGATCCAACTCTTCCCGTGGCCTGATCGAGGTAAGAAATCCATCTGTTTCCCTTGATTAAATAGCACATCTAGCTGAATAGTACCGATCTACCTGAGTACGAAGGAAACCATGAATGGTATACTCACGCGGAGAACGAGGAGCTCGCGCGATCAAGGACGAACGAGGACCTCTGACGGCCCCTGGCGGCGCGCGAAGAATAGGACTGGCGGCGCGCGATCAAGGCAGCGGCGCGCGATCCAGGTGCAGCGTCGAAGGGTCACGCGTGGGTCCAGATGGATAAAAACATGGTGTGGGCCTCTTTTTTAAAATTTGCCAAGCCCAAAATGCCAAACACCTGGAGAGAGTCTATTTTTTGACTTGCTAAATGGTTTATAGACTTGGCAAAACTCAAGATTTGGCAAGTCGTTTTTGCCAAACTGCTGGAGATGCTCTAAAGTACGGAAATCATAACATGCTTTAAATGTGCTTTGTTTGAACTCTGTTAGATCATAAATCTCACCTGATCTAGACAACCGCAAATATATGCATTACCT